>CABFWB010000943.1:136181-151864 GCA_902151455.1 Timema bartmani
CGGGAACCGGGATGCCACCACGGGAACCGGGATGCCACCACGGGAACCGGGATGCCACCACGGGAACCGGGATGCCACCACGGGAACCGGGATGCCACCATGGAAAGCCTGCCGAGTAATCACGTAGGTTAAAACTGCCAACAATCCTTAAAGTGTATGGGGGGTTTTATACCGGCCTGCTGATGACGGGGAGATTGGGGTTCAAATTCCCGTCGGATCTACTGAGGGTGGTTTTTTCTAAATTGACTATCGCTCTCCTTCCAGACAAATGCAGGTAGATTACCTCTAAAATGCTTCCTTCCTCAATATCATCAATTATTACATATGCATAAAACCTGAACTATTATTTCAATAATTCGTACTCATAGTCTATTAATGTGTTGCAATGTTAACATTTATTTTATTTATATTGTTTTTAATTCCTTTAAGCTTAGTAAAATAAATGGATTACTACTTCAAATAATATTGCTATTAATTACTTATATATTTCTTTAAATGTTAAATGAACAAAAAAATCGATTCTTTATTCTGGCCCATCCTCATTGAATTTGAAAACTTTAAAATATAGACCTATATAAGTTATATACGTGCCTCTACTTAAGTGGATAAATCTTATACATTCATTTTAACCAATTTTTAAACGGAATTTTCTAACAGTATAGTTATTTCCTAACGTTCTATGGCTAGAGCCCCCTTACGATATCGTGCCACGTAGCATTACATGAGAAAACTATAAACAATATCAAAAGGATGTCATAAAGAAAATAAATGTCTATATATGGGATCAAACAAGTCGTTTGTTGAAAACAGACTGTCCAAAAACAGAACCTACCTATTTTATACGCAAATCAGCCGAATTTGTGTTTTGTGTCTAGATTAATACTAGATACACTATCTAATTCTTTCTCCTTATTAACTGAGCGAAGGGATATCTGTTTTAACTCGACCGTTTGGCATTTCATCTGTCTGTAAGGATATTTGTTCCGAGATTACTGTCCAATGTGTGGACCAATTTTAACGAAATTTGGCAGGGGCATTGTTTGATCCTTGATCGAACTATCTATTGACATTGTTTTTCAATCTGATTATTTGTTTCAATATGACGGACGCACAAAATGCTTTTTCTTTAGCAGCTCATCTCAAGTGATTTGAATGTATATTTTTAAGCAATTGATCGAGTACCTATGCAGTATTTTTTTTTAATTTGACATAAATTGTGAAACTGGCATCTTATAATTTTACCGGTAGTTCTCTAAGGTTGTGAAACGTGGTCTCTTACCTTACATGACGAAAAAAAATAAGTGTGTTTGAAAACAAGGTGCTTGGAAAGATCTTTGGTCCAAAAATGGATGAGGATATTGGGGAGGGGAGAAGGTTACATAATGATGTGTTAACTACCCTGCACTCATCACAATACTCTGTTAGGATAATCAAATCTCGGAGATTAGGGTGGGCAGGACACTCAACGTGATGGGAGAATCTAGAACTGTGTTCAGGGTACTGACTGGCAAACTCAACGGGAAGAGACCATTGGGAAGACCTAGACGCAGATGAGAGGATAACACTAGGGTGTACCTGAAAGAGATAGGATGTAATGAGGTGGACTGGGTGGAACTAGCTCAAGATAGGGATACTTATGTAAGTGCGGCAATGAACTTTGGTGTTCCCAATGCTATAGAGTAGGTAAGTAATTATAGGAGATATTTCAACTTAAGATCCAAAGATAAATCTTTTGGCGCTAGTAACGATCAAAACATGAGCTAATTATTAACATTATGAAGTCCTACTTCGCAATTTTTGAATGGAGGGAGCGAGTCTTACTGTTCACAGAACTAGTCTACTATTAAGATTGTATTAATGAAAAGAACAAGAGAACAGGTTCAAGATAGGCCATCCCCGTGAAAGATCAAACATACATTTCATCAATGATACATTTTTTGGCCATGCCGAAATCGAACTCTGTACCCTTAGCTTGGTATTCAGACACGCTACCGTTTGAGTGAAGGTGTTGGATCTTAATTGGGATGTAGTTTACTATTGATCTTCTTATATTATTATTATTATTATTATTAGCACCGCGTCTTACTACCCCTTCGGGTCATACGCACTAACGCTAATGTGTAACGGTAGGGTGATTGTGAGATGAAATGGAGGACCTACAGTTTAACGTGGAATCCGAACCATGGTGGAGGCCTGGCATTCCTCACATTCACAAGTTATGATTAATACACGTCTTGTCAGAGGTGAAGGAAGGGTTTGGCAATCAGATAAATCTGTGCCGAGACCGAGGATTGAACCCCGGACCCTCAGCACAGAAGTCTGACACTTTACCCCTAGACCGCAAGGTCAACTTTGATCCTCTTATACAATATCAGTAATTACTATAATAAAACAAAAAGTTAATTTTCTTTGAATGGTAATAATTATCAACAGTTCTTAAATATCTATCAATGCTGTCCTGGAACTTTATGATACATTTTTCTATTCATTTAGAAAGTTTCTCGTCAATGATATGCTCATTACAAATATTGAAGAACTGTTGATATCACCATATGCAAAAAAATAATTATACTATGTTTCTACTAGAGCGATAATTGATTTATTTTTGGCCAGCGAAATTGTTTTTTATGAAAATGGCAAAAACACTGCCCTTATAGGAACTAGCCTTGCAATGTAGCAAGCAGTCCGCTTGGAGCTGGTGTGACGTCATTGGAAACAAGTGTGTGTGTGTGTGTGTGTGTGCATGTGTGTATGGGCGTGGCTGTGCGTGTGGAACACGCACGGGGGGATGTGAACACTCACACGTGGCCGTGGTTAGCCTAACCTGTACTTTACATACTCTGCAAAAGTCGTGAAGTCATTTTTTTGTAATTATGGAGATTATCACATCATCAAAAGTTTTTGTAAATAAAATTATTTTCTATGAGCATTTAATTGTTTACCAGGAGTACTTCACATACACATTTTAGCCATCTGATTATACCCACGACTTACAAATTGACTTAACTCTAAAAGAGATAACACATTCAGATTTCCTGCTGTCAATTCATCCGTGAAAAATATTTGACCACAATTTCACCAATTATTAATATTTTGGCCACGATGGAAATCGAACATGGGACGTGAAAGCACTGTTTTAGTGAGAGCAAATTTTTGTTGGGATCAGTAATTGAAGAGAAAAGTATTTATAGAATAATCGGTATTTTACATAAAAAAATATTAAGCGGGAGTAGTGTTTTAATTGAATCTTTAGTTTAACAGGAGCATTATTTTAGCGAAAGTGGTGTCTAAGCGGAAGTAGTCTTTTAATGAAAGCAATGTTTTAGAGGAAGTAATATTAAAAGGGGAGCAGTAGTTTATAAAAAGTGGTGTTTTAATGGGAATAGTTCCTTAATTGAATCAATATTTGAAAAGTAACAATAGTTTATGTGCATAATGCCCAGTAAATCCTTATAATTTTTTTTAGGTAAATAGTATACTAGTTGTCATATGAATAATATTTTAAGTATTTGCTTCAAATAGTATGTAATCAATTTCTCAGTAAATACTTGAAATTGTATGTGTAACATGCAGTATAAACTTAAATCTTTAAGTAAATATTGGTTGTTTTCCGAGTCTTATGAGTACCTGTCTAAATTAATTTCTTAATCGTGAGTATGGATTTGTCTATCCAAGTGCGTGCTCCTAGGATTTATAAAATTCAAAGAAACAATAAGGCTTATGTATATAGTGCACTTCATAGGGTCGAGGAACACCATTTGAGGTACTTGACAGATACAATTTCCTAGGTGATACGAACGAAATTTTGAAGGCAACAAATAGACATGTACACAGGAATATATTTCATGTCAAACAAACCCAAGATACCCATTTGGAATCAAATTGTTAGAGACATTTGTAAAATATTTCAAGCTATTAAAAAATCTGTGATCGGTAAACTACTTATATGGTAGGATGGGGCTATTTGGATCAAGGGGCTATTTGAATCAAAATAAGGATTCAAGCTAATGCGCAGTTATTCTGCACATATTTTTTTGTGTTTAGTTCTTCTAATTTACTGAATGATCTACTGGCTGTAAATTGCTAGAAAAAAATTTATAATTTTTAAACATTTAAATAGCTGAAAAAATTGTTTTACGAGATCAATCGACGTGAGATTGACATACTTTTTCTAGATGATGTAAATAATTGTCTTTGCGTTGTAAAGTCTTACCCTCTTATAGTTGTTGATTTCGAAGTAATTTTTTTAAACCTATAGCTTAGTCTTCTGGGCTCATCACCAAGAAGTTTGAGCGTATTCTATTGGAAAACAATAGAGTTATTTTATATTGAAAATAGTTTGCTTCTGGGGCTATTTGAATCGCTTTTTAAGGGGCTATTTGGATCATTATTTTCTTGCGTTTTTATTTATTTTTAGAATATACCATTAATTACTTATCGCTTTCTGACACTTCATAGAGGGAGCTTATAGGTTGTCATATTATCATCGTTGTTGGATTTGAAAATAAAAATGTTTGAATTCAATTTTAAATACAAACTAAACATATTAACTACTACACATTATTTCTTACTAGTACTCAAAGCTTGAAGAATAGCGCTAGTTTATTTGGAAAGGTATTTCTTTCTCGTTTAAAATACTTAGATGTGCTATAGTCGTAAGTTGTAGATTGGACAGCCCTGTTAAACACTGACCTAACTGGCTAACCCTATAACGGTACTCTTGAAGGGAGGGGCGATGGCTGTAAAAGGGGTTCAGTATTTTGCCGGGCCACCTCAGACAGTTAAGTGAAAGTTTATTTGATGGATCGGTTTGTCTCGGTTTGGTTTAGTGATAGTGTGTTTGAATGTATAAACAGTTAATTGTTATTTAGTAATACTGAATCTTCGTGAGGGTAAGTCTTAATATATTAAAATTTTAACAATTTTTACAATATTTAAATAAAATATAACTTAAACTTGTAAAATTATCTAAGTTATTTTAGTGTTTTGATTTAGTTTTAAAATATGATTTTAGATGGTTCGAGAATATATATATATATAAATATATATATAAATAAATATATATATATAAATAAATATATATATATATAAATATATAAAGATACCAACAATGGTCAAAAGAGGGAATGACCCAGGTCCTAAACAGTACGCTTAACGAAAACTGGAGTGTCAAAGCAGCTGCATCACATTTCAAGGTACCGTTCAGTACACTGCAAAGAAGAATTCGGGTGGCTAGACTACTTAAAACCACTGATGGGCACCACCAAGATAACCCAATTATAATACAAAATTCAATAGGCCATCCTATAGTCATATCTTTCTAGCAGGAGAGAGCTGTAGTAGAAAGATTAAAAGTTCTTTGTAATTGTGGTTTTGGTCATTCATCGGAAAGTGTGCGTAAAGCTGCGTTCCAGTCCCTTAACATCAAGACCCCTTGGAATGAATATGCCAAAATTGTAGGCAAGGATTGGTTTATTTCTTTCATGAAACTAAATCAAGACATCTCCCTAAGAAAGCCGGAAGTGTGTCAAAATCTCGCGCTGAAGGAGTGAATAGAAATGCAGTAGAAGAATTTTACAAATTATTAAATGATGTCACAGTTGATCTTGGAATCCATGTTCAGCCACAATCTGTTTACAATATGGATGAGACTGGTATTCCGATGAACAACAAATCATCTAAAATAGTAGCAGAAAAGGGGAAGAGCGAGGTAGTTTCATTAACAAGCTTAGAGAGAGGTGGAAACATGACCGTTGTAGCATGCTGCAGCGCTAGTGGGGTTTTTATACCCCCCAGTCGTGATTTTCAAGGGAAAAAGAATTAAAGAGGAATTTGACATTGGAATTCCATCAGGATCATTAGTAATAATGTCAGAGAGTGGGTATATGAATGAAGAATTGTTCCTTAAAATGGCTGCAACATTTTCAAAACACTGTTCTTCTGGGAAATGCCTGCTTATTTTAGATGGCCACTCATCATATCACTCTCTTCAGTATCTTGAATTTTGTTTGCATAATGAAATAGAGCTATTGTGCTTTCCACCTCACACCACGCACGTTCTGTAGCCTCTTGTTAGGTCATTTTTTAAACCCCTAAAAGCTTTTTATAATCAAGAAACTAATTCATTCATTCATTCACAACAACCAAAAAAGCTCAATCACCAAACTAACCTTCGGCAGACTGCTAAATGCTGCTTGGATCAAAGGAACAACTGTTGGGAATGCGGTCAAAGGTTTTGAATGTACAGGAATATTCCCTTACAATTGCGATAAAGTGCCTGAAGATAAATTTCTTCCTTCACACACCTTTATTGCAGATAGGCCTATAGCAGAACCGGGAACTCCATTTGACACTGCAGGACCATCAACCAGAGAACAAACAACTTCCATTACTTTTCCTCAAGTATTACCAACACCGGTCAAAGCTTCACACAAACTACAAACAAAAGAGGACAAAACAAAGAGCCTGCCGTCTAACATCACAAGAAAATGTTGGTAAAGTGAGATCGAAAAGAGCTTTACTGTTCGAAAAAGAAACTAATACTGCTATGACCTTGAAATACCAAGTCTCTAAAAAGCCTAAAAGACATATTTTATCTGAGTTCGCCACACCCAGCAACTCAGATGAAGACTATAATATCGATAATATTTTTGACAATGAAGAAGAAGAAATTGCACCATGTGGTTTTTGTAATGATACTTATCTTGACAAAAATTCAAGTGGAAAAGGAGACTGGATTAGGTGTCAAACCTGCAAATTGTGGTTTCATGAAGTATGTGTTGGGGCCTTTGGAAAAAAAACAATTTAAGTGTGGAAATTGCATATAAATATTTTGTTTGCATCTAGTAGTATACACCTTAAAAAAAATTAAACTGGCTACACTCATGGTAAAATATAAAAATAAATATGTGATTCAAATAACCCCATCCTTGATCCGAATAGCCCCACGTTTTTACTAAAATGTTATTTCCACTTGATAATGTTCTTTATTAATTATGTCCTACTTAGATTTTTTTTCAAAAAAACTATTACTAGGTATGGTTCAGAAGATATGAATAAAGATATAAATAACTGTTAAAAAATTTCGCAAGCATATTATAGGTGAAAACTTAAATTAAAGTTGAAATGACCCAATATTTTATTGGAATATTTACTTAGTCTGGGAACTTTAGTCTTATGAATGGTCATATCTGACAGCTATAAAAAGTCACTAGATCTACTTTCACATCAAGTCGTGTGATTTGCAACTGTCACCTTTGATAGATATTATCAATACCAATGTAATGAGCTCAAAAATATATTACAATGTTATCAATTTTGTCCGAATAAAATATTTTTGTATTTTTACTATTTGTCGGATGTATGATGTGCGCCATTGTTTACATATTTCTGTAGTGCAGTAGGAGCTGGCCAATTCGATATTTGTTAGTTCAAAAAATTGGTTAGTTAGGACCCACCACTATTTCTTATGAAATTCCTATTAAAATAAATGTCAAAAAATATTTAATTCGAATTTCAGAAGGAAATAGTTGGATAATTCGAAACCCATTACTAATTTTTTCAAGTTAATATTCATTTCAAACCTAACTTATCGGTCTTTAATAAATCGCCCAATAATATCAAATAACGCTAGAGTTATTGGAAGCGTAGTAAAAGAGAAGATCCATTGAATCCAAACCAGACGTAAAATACAACATTTATAATCAAATCAGTGAACTTTAATAGTTGGTTTATTGCGTCAAGATAAGCAAACTACACCAAACTAAGATCATTAATGATTTTTCAACTTAATATCGTTTAAGTGCAAAAACTGATATAATTAATTCTGGAATTTTCTTATGTTAATTTTTCCAAGTATTCGTGGTCTGTATTTAAATATTTCTTATTTTTTCATATAATATGTATATATTGTGTAGATGTGTTTTATATAGCATATTATAAAAAGTGTGTTTATATGTAGCATGTTTTAAGGTTATTGATTTATTGTGTACCAGATACTCATATATACTCATAAAACCGTTAATTCGAATTTTGAATCTTTCAATTTTTTTTAGATATATATTGGACTTCAAATTAAAAAGATCCTACAGCATACACCTACTGGGTTGCTACAAATTTTGCTATCCGGTTTGTATATTGAAAAATAGAAACTATTTGAATGTTGTCGAGGTTTATTTACTAAGGGATAGAGGTTTTTTAAAGACATACATTTTTATACTACCTTAATAAAATAACTTGATAAAGCTAATTTATAATAATAACTTACTAACCAGTGTTTTTGCACAGAAATTATGTCAGTGGAAGTGTCAAAACAATTTTTCCTCAAGTTTAAGCTATCGCGTTGATTTAGGCTAACTACGTATTATAATTATACTGATTCGGAGCCTGAACAGAAATAATATATTTAATATTAGCTGTTGGTTTGGATTCTATCTAGATTCATCTTAAGTTACTTTCTAAAATAATGTATCGGCTAATTTTTCACGACATTTATATTATGAGTATAATATAGGTCATATATGTAGGCCTATATGTATGTAGGCCTATATATTTGATCATTGTAGTATCTACTACTTAATATAAGGTGCTGAAAATTTGAACAAATGTTAGAGTGTGTTAGACATATAAATATACCTGGTTAGATCAGTTAGTAGAACTTCGGTGATTAAATCAGATGTAGGCTAGTTTGTTTAAACTAAGTTAACGTTGATAAAGGTGTTAGGCTCATCACGTCTGGTTTGCTGAGAAGGAATAGGTCGTAATTCACATCCCTGACAGGTGTACTGAGGTGTATTTTCCTAAATGTTTTACTACCCTCACTCCACGCAAATTCGAATACACAACCACGAGTGTAAATATTGGGTAGCAACTAAAGCCAACTTTAAAAAAAACTACTTTTTCCTGTCCTTGCGCCGTGAGATAGATTTTAAGCAACTTATCAAACATGCCTGCTTGGCGGGTTATCTACTTACTCACGTACAGGGATGAATTTAAAAGTATTTTCATTAAAAAAAAAACCCCAACAGCATCGCCGCTGGCTTATTTGTAATTATTTTAAAATCTTCCGTTAATTGAATGATTAGGACTGACTGTAACATCTATTAACAATAATAATAGTATTAATAATAATAATTTGTCGTGATATTATTTTGAATACGATTGAAATGAATACCGCTTCAGCTTGAGACAACATTGAATTGAGTGAAATGTGTTTTGTCTAGTCTTAGACCAGAGGTCTCAGTCTCTAATTAGTCGAAGGACCTGGTTCACAGACTCAGGATCGTGTTGCAGGTTATAACCTGTAGAAACATTTTGCTTGGATATATTCCATATTTTTTGTTTTTGCAGCGAGTCTTACTACCCGTTCGGGTTATACGCTTACTCACTAATTACGCTCATGGTTTTAGGTATTAGGAAGGCTATATTTAGAGGAAGTGTACTCGCACTTATGTGGATGGAGAGTGGAAACCCGTTTAGGAAAAACAACCCTCAGTACACTCGACTGAGATTCGAGCCTCAATCTCCCCGTCATCGGCAGTCTAATCTACTGTGAGGGTAGCGCGTTAGACCACGTGGCCACCGAAGCGGGTAGGTATGCACATTTTAACTACGCGTTTAGGTAAGGGATGAGTAAGATATTTTTTAAAGGAAATGTAACCGCATTTGAATCATAGGGATGTGGGAAATCATGTAAGGAAAACCACCCTTTGTACTGTAGGCCTACTAGACATACAGTTGGAATTCGAACCCTGACCTCTCCGACACCATCAAACTATACGTTACAATTCTGACTTTTAACCCACGTGCCCACCGATGTAGCTCTATAGTAGTTATTTAATGCTATATATATTTAAATTCATTAATATAAATTTAAACAGTTTAAAACTTTTATTTTCCCAAATTTTATGTTGGTTAGCAAAATACTCGAATCAGTATTTATTTAATTACGTAAATAAAAATTCTTACAGTCAAGTATTGAAAGTGATAAAAAAAACTGCACAGTTTGAAAATGTTCATTGTGATTTTTGTTATTCAAAAATATGTTCACACTAAAATTAAAACTCACTTCAGTGGCCTCATGGTCTAAGGCGCTACTCTCGTATCAGACTAAACTGCTGATGACGGAGAAATCGTGGTTCGATCCCCTGAGGGTGTACTGAGGGTGGTTTTCCTTAAATAATTTTCCACGCTTTCTTCACGCAAATGCTGGTACACTTACTCTAATTTCAACATTCCTCATCTCTCCCGTTAGCGTAATTAGTATATAAGCGTATGGTCCGAATGGTTAGGAAAACTTGAATTAAACTCTTATTTTGTTTGTGCGTAGGGGCCTATTTAACTGCAGTCTGGATATTAATGTAAAATTTTTTCAGACAAATGGGCCGTGAGTTTGGAAACTCTGGCGTAGACTCTCGAACATTGGCTTGAATTTTGGTTAGGAATTAAGTTCAACGACTCAATTCTCCTCCAAATGATATTTAAAAAAAACATTAACATACATATTTGAAAAATGGGCCCAAATAGGAATTTGAGCCATTGGACTAATGTGGCTGGGCAAGAACTACTATGGCAGAGCCAAGGACTTGACTGACACGTGTTTAAATATTTATTTTCAGATTATTTAAGGTATTTATGTTTAAACTGTAATAACGTTAATAACTATGTCAGATGCAAAGACTATGCTTTCATTTTTGTCGCTCATAGGCTAAATTATACAATAGTAATGAAATATAGATCAACACGGATAATTTATTTTTATGGAAAAAATAGCTCTCTTTGTAAAAGTGAAACTAATCAAATAAAACAGAGATTCTAATTTCACTTTTCAAGAGCCGGTACTAGTCATTATTAACATTGAAATATTCTCAATGAAATTTATCAATTTAATCTGGAACCATCCAGGATTTTGATGACATTTGTGTAAGGCACTATTAGGCCCTTATAAGTTAATCACAAACCACAGTAAACTAGAATTTATTTAAAAAATTGAGCATAGTAAATTATTACATCTTAATAATCTGTTCTATTTTCCAAAGAGGTTATATTAAACTACCATCCGTTATAGGCCTATATATTTTATAAACCATTACATTTTATGTAATTATGTTTGAACAAACTTTAAAAAAATAATACGTCTACTTTCTACTACAAACATTCTAAATTAAAGCATATTTATAAATACAATTTTGTCCCCAGTTTGTGAACAATTATCCGGTATTTCAAAAGCCACATGGCATGCCATAGAGAAAAAGTTGTCATTAAATTCCAGGACACCCTTGAAAGATATTAAAAAAACTGTTGATATCAGCATGTGAAGAAAATTAAACTCTATGTTTTTATTGAAGTAATATTTAAATTCTTTGAAAAAACAAAACAATTTTTGCTATAAAAACTGCAAAAACACTTACCCTTTCTCGCGTCCCCTACATTCCCACCTTAACTTGTGGGTCGTTATCATTTGAGGTGGAAGATTTCAAATCTTAGAACCATATTTGAGTAATTTTGCTGTCAAATTTAATTGGACCAAAAAAAATAAGACGGTATTGCCTTTAAGTAAAATTAAGTAGAAGACAATACATTCTAATACCACACAACAATTTAAAATAATCTCTCTGGCAAATAATTAATCCTCGTTTGAGATTATCGTTTTAATCATGTCATTACTTATTATATTTCTCAAGGTCATTTAACCAAACAAATTAGCCTGTACCAGAGACTACTTAAGTCTTCAATGTTTGCTTCGGAAATTTACCTCAAAATGAATTTTAAAATAAGACTGTGAAAACGCATCTATAGACCTAAGCATCGGCTCTACGTCATCCATTTTTTTAATTACTTTAAGAATTTGGCTGCGATATTAAAAAATCATAATTATATAGACATACTGTACTTTTTTTGAAATTAACAGCTCGTCGTTCAAAAACCAACATTTTTTGGTAGAATATCCCACATTGTCTGCATTGTTAGATAAAGATTATATAACTATTGATGATTTAAGACTATATGTGAATTTCAATAAGTAGCCTACGATAAAGTTAGTAATTACTATAGTAATGTAGGAAATCTTAAGAATTTTTGTTTTAAGATGGCGCTAATGACCTCACTATCTCAACAAGCCGTTAAGTTTTAGTAATAATAATAATAATAATAATGGGTCTAATTATAGGTTTTAAAGCTATAATAATTGGACCTACAGAAATAGGCTAACAGTCTTACAACAAATATAAAAATTGGGCCTAAATCTTCAATATAAATCAAAAGTAATAGGAGAATTTTTAATACAAATTAGGCTGTAGTGTCCCTAATCAAACACTGACCGTAAATATATCATAGCAATGACCCTAGTCGGAACCGAACCAAGGCCCTTTCGATAAGCTACATCTTAATATCGATGGTGACACTTACCTGTGTTCAGTGCTTGTACCTTCTTTGACGTATCTCCTCGAGGAATACGGTGTAGCCGGGTCACGAACCCTCTCTCCCCGGCGCACGGTCGCTCTCAGTCGCCGAAGTGAACTGGCTCTCAGCTCCGGATCACGCCCGGAGGTACGCCCGCGTCACGGCCAATGAGCTCTGATCGCAGCGACCATAGGCCAAGCGCCGCGTCCAATCCCGCGCCGGGCCCGCCGTCTATTGGGCGGGGAAGATCTAAGGGGTAGTGAGGGGGGGCCGGTGTCTCGTGACTGGCTGACTGCGGGCTTGTGGAACACTGGTTAACCGCATCGTTCCCGTCCTCCCCTCTCCCATACCTTAGACCGCGGTGAACACTTGCCCTGAGGGCACGGTTAACTGAGGTGAGTGTTCGGAACAAGTAGCAGAGCCGCGCGCAACAATGGACTATATCGAACACCCTTGTCTGAATGGGAGATCTTTTTGGAGCTATTTTCAAAACGATCTTGGGCTGCAATGATGACATATTTTTACTCTTTTTTTTTTAAGAACCTCATTTTACTACCCGTTTGAGTTGTGCCCCTATATACTAATTACTCTAAAGTGTTAGGAATAAGGAAGGTTTAATTTAGAGTAAGTGCACCCGCATTTGCGTGGAGGAATATTGGGAAACTATTTAGGGAAAAACTTAGTTCACCCGACCGGGATAGAACCCCAATCTCCCCGCCATCGGCAGTCAGTCTATTGTGAGAGTAGTGCCTTAGACCATGTGGCCACCTAAATGGGTTGTGAAAGGAATTTGTTTTCGAGCCATGTTTGAAATTTTATAGATTTATTTAATGCTTTCTCTGGACGACCTTCTTCATCCTTATTGCCTTAAAATTAAGTCACTAATTATTACTAGACCAAGGGAAATATTTAGTGTTTTGTCGTAACTCTTCCTTATTTTTTTTTATCAAAAAAGTATAAAAAATAATTCTATAGGTAACTTATATAATATTGCCCGTCTGTGCTACAATTGTAGCTCAGTTTGTGGAAATATTAACCAGTAGGGCTACTACTAATGTACCGTTGTTCAGGGGACGCCCGAATGTACTAATCATACATCCTTTCCGTGGAGGCTCTTTCCATGTCCCGATGAGATGAGGTGATGGTGATAGTGAGTATGAGGGTGTGGAACCAGTGGAAACACTTGAACCTAACAGCCTAGCTAACCAAACCCTGGTGACCTTTGGGGTGATTCCCCTTTCGGGAAAAATACCCGAGGTTCAAACCGGGAATCGAACCTGTGACCCCTAAACTCGTATACAGGTGCATTGACCCCTAAACAATGAGGCCGGTTATTCTAACGATGATTCCACTAGCAAATGTATACCCTTATTTTCCTACGAATGTAAAGTCGGAGCATCTTTTAGAAAATATAAACATATTTTTTCGCTGTCAACATTGATAACATTTTACTATTAGTGTTATTTTATAGGTATTAATGTTATCTATCAAAAGCGATAGTTTTGGATCACATGACTTGACTTATTTATTACTCGAAAGTAGATCTACTGATTTGTCTTACTGGACTATAATTATGTACAATACATTCGTAAACAAATTTGTATAGATATCCACTCTGCCACCTCGACTGTGAATATAATTCCTAACTTATGGAAATGTTGACGGTAAAGGATGGTTCAAAGATAACCTACACCATCAACTAGTTATGGTACATAGGTTCCTTCCCAAGGTAACAACGTTAAGGCTTTGATTAAGGTTGAAATGTAGGGAACGTGAGAAAAAACCAGTGTTTTTGCAGTTTTATAGCCAAACTTTTTTTAAAAATAAATAAAATATTGTGTCAATAGGAATATAAAGTTTAATTTTCTTCATATGGTGATATCAACAGTTGTTGAATATCTGTCATGAGTATAGCGGCATTAGACGAGAAACATTTTAAATTAAGAGAAAATGTCATTAAATTCTAGGACACCCTTGACAGATACTCAAATTTGGTTTTACTGAAGCAATTTTTGATTTATTTTGACAAAAACATTATTTGCTATGAAAACTGCAAAAACATTGATCTTTTCTCACTATCCCTACAACCCCCACCTTAATATCTATTGTGTTATTGGAATTATTAAGCCCTGACGTCTGAACTAAATAACCTGAATCATGGAAACAGGATGAGGTGCTCAAAAAAAGAAGTGGAAATTGTATCAGGATTTACTAATAGAGAGAATGATCAACTTGGTTGGTCTGATGGTCTAAGGCGTCAGTTTCGCAATATAAGTGTTCGGAAACTCAACATTCAAACCACTCATATAGCTTGTTTGAACCAAAAGTAGGCCTAATACAAAATCCCTATACACTTACATCCGAAAAGCTATGCTAACATCATTAAATCATGTCCAAAGTTTCGGCATACAGTGCCGGGAGAGCATAGCTGTGCAAGCATGCGTGTACAACAGGTTGCATAGAGGTTGGGCGCGTGGCACTACACAAGTAATAATAGCAAACACTTTTTATGATGTAGGACCGCTAATGATGACTCTCAGAACGTATTTCCATTTCTAGATAAGCTGGTGTGTTGTTTACTAATAATATTGTGGTATGTTCTGCTGCCGTTCTCCAAGATGTCAATGTGTGCAGTACCACGCGCCCGACTTCTATGCAACTTGTTGTACACGCATGCTTCACACTTAGGGGGAGCAGGTGCTGTGTAAGTTTCTAAATGTTGAAAAATTTATAGCACTTGTATTTAATCTCTGTCCTTAATGACAATAAAAAAATTAGGGTTCAGATAGTTTCCTAGAGGCATTTAACATTCGTAATTTTTCTTTTCTTGCTGCTATTGTGGGCTGTGCCCTCCTACCCCCACCCCTCCCCCTCACCCACAAAGCTACTTAAATTTTGACCTGGCTACGGTCTTGTCAGTAGAGCATCCAAAGTAGGGCAAACGGAGCATTAGACAACTCTCCAACCCCGACCTATCTGTCATCGGTCATCCATATCAGACGAGGTTGACGCCCTAACACGTGTGACCACCTATAGCCTAAAGCCTATACCGGTACAACCCACCTCGTTGATTGGATGTTCTAATCCAGGAGACGCCAAACGGCCGATCACGAGCTACCGGTAACTCGTGACGGTATTTTCGGTAACTCACAATACATTTATTTTGCTCTTCCTTAATGGACCTTTTTCTTTTTATCACCGCGCTTTACCGCCTAAGGGACTTATTGTTGAAGAGGGTTGCCTCAAGTTCAGGATATGTTGGTATCTTTTTTTTTTTTTTTTTT
>CABFWB010000943.1:158721-181011 GCA_902151455.1 Timema bartmani
GGGGGGGGGGGGCATGAGCCCTTTCTCTTGCCTCTTGCCTCAATTCCAAATTGATCTTTAATATACCATCTTACTAGTTGTATACAAATATGCATTTCAATTATATTTCTATAGATATGTTTATTATTTCATGTATGCTACTTGTTTATAGGCAAAAATATTTTTAAAATATACGTTTGGAAATGTGATGTTGACTACACAAAACTAATAATGTTTCTCTACGTATCTATTAATTAATTTAATATGCTCTTTGGTGATACGTGATGTTCTTTTTTTTCTTATTATGTTTCTATGACAATTTTTATTGTTTCGTTTCATTTTTCTTATTATTGATGTCAGAAAGATATAATTTTAATTTTTATGGTTGTTTGAAGAAGATTATATTAGCTAATTTACATAAATTGTTATTTAATATACGTCAAAAGCGTTCGACTTATAACGTATTTAATTTCGTTCCACGACAGTGCAAACGTGTAGCTTTATTCCGATAGTTAAAGTGTTTTGTTATCTCTCGTTTAACTTAAGATAGTTTGAGAAAAATTAAACCTTTAATCATTTTATTAACATATTAGGTTTCTTTTTAATTTTTCCAGTAGTTCTAAGGTAAAGTAAAAAGTTATGTAAAAATGTTGTGCTCTAAGATTTTGAAACGTGTTGGAAGAAAGGCGAATGAAAGACATGTGAATTGTAATTTTAACATGAAAAGAGAAGATCGATTTTGTGAACCTGATAATGTAGTGATAGGGACAATTTGTCAGAACAACTCTGTGTTTAACGAGTCAGTGCGCAACACACAGTGCACCAGCAACTGCATCGTGGCTCTACGCACTGCCCATCCGACCCCTCCATCTTAGTCATCCGCAGACATAGATTCAATTCTGTCGAAAGGCAACGAGGTCCACATTTCCTCCCTTCCGTTTGAAATTTGATTCGTCATCCCCTCCAGTATATCTTGCCGTCTACAAAGTCGTGACTTCTATTTATCTTCAGAACTCCTTGTTCCACGTGCCTTGTGAGTTTTAACCATTCCAAGGCAATATTTCTCTGTTATTTCTCTTGAGAATGGCCTGTTTACTGCCAATGACCTATCAGTTGCCTTAATCAAAGAGGACTCGCAATATTGGGTGTTCAAATATCACAGCAGGGGTAGCTTAGGTGAAGTAGTGTTTAATGGAGTTTCTGTCACTTGCTCTTTCACATCTGTCAACGATATGGTAAACAACCTCATCTATAATTTGTTAGTTGGTTCCTCTCTATTATTTTGTACTGTTCCGAAAATAGTAGGTAGATATAATTTATGAACTGCCAAGCAGAGAGGCGAGAGTAAAAACATCCCAATTAGAATTTGGACCGGAAGGTGAGGAGATACCATAGATCACAATACTCCCATATCTGAAATGGAAACAAATTATTTATTTTCAGATATGGATCGCTTCAAAAGGAAGAGTAGTAAGGTAATACATTTCCAGAAAGGCAAAATCATTCAAGCTGCCGATGGAAAACCACCCCAAATTGAAGTAGGACTGGAAATTGAGGGGTCTAAAGAATACACTACTATCCCTAACACTCCCGTTCGGAGCTGACCACTTGAAATAAATTCAGAGCGAACCAGATAACCAAGCACTCCTGTGGTCAGCATGAGTCGAACATCAATTACAGGTGTGCTATATTCTGTTGGAAGAACACTACTTGCAAAGGAGAAAGATAAAGAAAAAAATAGGATTAAAATGTGCGCTAATGAGTATAGAGGAAAGGAGAAAGAAAAAGACTTTTAAGAAGATGAACCATAGGTGAGATGAGGATTATAGGGATAAGGAGAAATAAAGAGAAGTCCAGAAGAAGAAGAAGAAGGAACAAGTTAAGAGAGAAAGAAAGAGATGTTCAGCAGAAGAAGAAGAAGGAACTAAGGCAAGATAAGCAGTATGGGGATGATGATAAAGAAAGTGATGGCCATAAGAAGAAGCAGCTTAAGTGGCATGAAGAATATAGGGATAAGGAGACAGAATTAGATGTTCAAAAGAAGAAGCAGGGGCTTAGGCGAGATGAGGAGTATAGGTAGAAGGAAAAAGAAAATGAGGATCGGAAGGAGTTCAGGCAAGATGAGGAACTTAAAGAGGAGAAAGAATGTGATATAAAGCATCGAAGAATGAAGAGGTCCAATGGGTGTTGCCAGTATAGAGAGCAGTACAGAGATAGCAGGACAGTGAGGAGAGCAAAGTCAAACGCAATGTTATCACGTCTCGTTCCTTAATACTCGAACACATTTGATGCTCGTGTGAGGGATTGTTCTTCAAACATTCAGTGAATAGTTTAAACAAAGAAAGACTAAAATATAAACTCGATGAAGATGCTTTTATAAAAATAAGTGAAAATCTAGGCAATAATAATTATATATGGCTGAGTAACACTTGCGTTCGGTACATTACGAAGGGAGCCATTCTAAAACTAGCCGCTGTCAATGTACCACAGTATATTCCCGTTCCTTCTTGCCTCAGTTCACTATCACCTCTCGAAGAAAGAATGGTGGCACCTTTTATATATTTTATGCAGATTTTACCTCACAAACAAAACGCATTGAATCCCCAGTTAAGGTTAAAAGGAAGCGTGTTTAACATACCAGTTGAGCTGAATGACATTTTACTGGCTCTTCCCCGACGTTTTAATAAAATATCTACTGTTAAAAACAAACTGAAATAGAATTTTTACCCTGATTCTCATGGTATATTTGAAACAGTACGTCCAACCAAGGTGTGTGATGTCCTGGAATTCTCATTACAAACACCTTTTTACAAGAAGTACAGCATAAAGATGTATCAGTCATATTTCAGGAGGTACTAGAAGCAGTGCAACCAGGAAATAGACTTTGTTGTTGACGAATGATACATTTTATACGATGGAGAAATTGACACTTGGATGAATAACTCAAAGAAAATTACTTGAACTCATTTAATCAACCTGAAAAAACGTAATGTGAGATACCCAACATACGGATGAGAACGTAATTACAGAAAATAGTGATGAAGTTCTAGTATTAGATAGAAATAAGGAAATGTATGACAAAATTAGAATAATAGCCCTAGGCCAGGGAAAATCTCCTGCACGATGGCACTTGAATCCTGACTTAGAAGAACAGTCGTTCCCAAAAATGTATTGCGGTTGGTCTCTTGAAATTAAAGGCAACATATCTTATGCTGAAAGGGTGAAGTCAGAGGTGAGGCAAAGTGATCGCTAAGGTCCAATAGTACTCGGATATTGCACATGGCTACAAATAATCTTGAACAGGATTTCCTATCTAATATAAATATTTGTCTTAGGAAATGTCAAGAAAAAACCCATATCAGCAGGACAAATCCTTGACAAAACATATTTTGAAAACCCTACTAACCAAGATGATGGCTTCAAAGTTTTAAATCAGATTATATCATACTGGGAGCAAAGAAAAAGGCAACGAATGGCCACGATCCGCCAACTTGGGTGTACCACAATATTACTAACATTATCAGCAGCAGAAACTAAATGGCCAAAGCTCATCCAATTTAAAAAAAATCAAAACTAAGCAATAACAGAAAGTTTACTCTCTAGTAGTCAGGAGCACTAGATACATCAGAAAAAAAAACACTTTATAAAAAAACTATCCCCTCACACATGCTAGCTATTTCAATCAAAAATTTCTAAATTTATGTGGCACTTGAGCTGACTGGCCCTTTTCATTTGGCGTGGAAATGCAGAGCCGTGGGAAATTAGGGCTATCTTCAATTTTTTTTATTATTTTGAAATTTTATTTTCGGGAACGGTTTGTTCAAGAATAGAAGCATGTTATAATAAAAAATTTAGCACCGCGTCTTAATACCCGTTCGGGTTATACGCTTAAGTACTAATTACAATAATGGATTAGGAATTGGGAAGGTTGAATTTAGAGGAAGTGAAACCCGCATTTTCATGGAGGGAGAGTGGAAAACCATTTAGGAAAACCACCCTAAGTTCACCCAACCGAGAACTTAAGTGAGTTATATCCCTATATAGCCTACTATCCAAATTTCATTTACTAAATATTTAGTAACAATTTAATTTATTTAGGTAAAAAACACTAAACTAGTCATATTATTATAATGTGAAATGATTGAAACGATCCAAAAACATATTTTGATCTACTTAAAAATTGGAGATGCTGGGGATCGAACCCAGGGCCTTTCACATGCAAAGCGAACGCTCTACCACTGAGCTACATCCCCTTATATTATTTAACGTGTAACTAATGTATTTAAGGGTTCAATGGTAGGTTTAAAAATATTACATTTAACACCATTGTTTGTCAGCAATATCAAAATGCGCCTTTATTAATTGCTGACCTAGTTGTGTCTACGCCTTCAAACACTAACTGTATTATCATTCTATCGACACTGATAATATCTGGCTAAAGGGGCAGCTGCAGAATCTATGGGTTGACATATAGGCCTGCCTGAATGAACATATTTTGTATTTATTTTTTATTACCGCGTCTTACTCCCTGTTCATTACATACTAATATAAATTATCATTATTTCATTACTCTAAAAGCCTAGGGATGAGGAAAGAAGCATTATCGAGGTAATCAACCCAACTTTAGATCAATAATAATATAATTCCAAGTTCTTAAAGTATTAAAATTTTAAGATACTCTGTTTTTGTTTCGATTAAACTGTCAGGAATGTGGCTAAAATAGATTATGAAAAATAAATTTTGCATATTAGAATTCAGATGACAGCTATAACCCTCTAGTGATCGTTAGAACAATCTAAAGGTAATTGTATTTTTCTTAACGAAAAATAAAATAAATATTTGAAATTCTGAGATTGTATAACGTTTTGTTCAAGTTTACTGATATATTATTATCATGCGTTGTTTCAAATACCTAAAAACTGGAAAGAAAGGTTAAAAGAGTGAAGTGTTCGGTGAAGGCCCTTGAAAAAGCAACCAAGGCCGTGAAAGATGGACATTCTATCGATAATCTAGCTAAAAACAACAAAATGCCATTCAGTACGATGCAAGAAACTCTTTCGAAAGGTCAATCTAATGCTGTCAAATTAGCATGTAGCTCTGTATTCACTTATGAACAAGAAGAGGCCTAAGCTACTCATGCCAAATTTTTGGCAAAACTCTTTTATGGTCTAACAACTGTGTAGATACGACGCATTTTTTTCATATTTGCGGGAAAAATGGAATAGTATACCCATTCCATAAAGAGTCTGGCATGGCAGGAAAAGAATGGCTTTTAGGTTTATGCACAAAAATCCTACATTTGAATTCGTAAACCAGAAGCAAAAAGGATTCAATTGGACTGAAGTGGACAGATTCTCCACTGACTTGTAAAAAGAAATAGAGAAACATCGCTTTAAACACACCCATTTTTGGTATATGAATTAAAGACCGTGGATAAATTTGAGCTAAAAAAAAGTTTCAAAAAAAGTTGATTCTGTGGTAAGCTAAGATCGTGGGGAAAATATCCTCGTGTTCTGTGCTATTACTGCAATGGGTCAATGTATACCACCAATGTTACTAATTCCACGTCAAAGATGAGTCCTCTTCTTGAGAAAGGTGGCCCACCTTGTTCGATTTTCTCTTTTTTTTAAACGAGTAAGATTAATGGAGAGATGTTTATGACTTGGTTGAAGTATTTTGTCAAGATTGATAGCTCAATACCGAGACACAGTACCCACTGCATCCTGGAGACATATGAATATTGCAAATAAAGTAATATTGTGATGCTTTCTTTGCCTTCTCATTTTTATCACAGACTACATTCGTTAGAGTAGCTTTCAATGGACACGTGAAAATGTTCAGCTGCATGAAGTTAATTTGTAGATCAAAAGTGAGCATTTTGAAAAGGAAAGGACGCTATCATGCATCTGGATTATTTAACAAGGCTTATTCTTAGTTTGCCACAGTTGCCAAATGTCTTTCTGATTTTCAGACTACAAAAATATACCCATTTATTCCTAAAGTATACACAGAAGAGTATTTTTCGTATTGAAACATTGCTAAACAGACCTTAAACCCAACTATCTTTTAATGTAAGTCTATCGTCAAAATAGTCCATCCCGTATCCATTGAATCAGAATCTCCTGAATCGAAGCTCAAGGAACTAAAATCTGCAATGATATCCGGTGAAGAAATTTAACTGATTCGTTCAACAAGATATGAAAACAGCAACAGAAGAAAACGATCAAAGCAGCGTTCAGAAATTCTGACAGCTACGTTGGTAGAGAATATACTTGAAGTTAAGAAGAAGAAAGCGTATAACCCAAACGGGTACTAAGACGCGGTAATCAACAAAATGGCCAAAGAAATCGAAAACTATAAAATAGGAGGAAAAAAATTGCATAAATGCTAAGAAAAATGTTCAAGAGAATTTGAGTGAATGTTTCAATTCGAGTTCATCACATGAATATAGGTGAAGGAAACGAGACAATTTTGATGAGAAAGAACTTAATGACCCACACACAGCTGAGGATGAATGTTTTATTTGCGAAAATTGTAGTAGGAGTGGTAAGATATGGTATCAGTGCACTTTTCTGGATGGAAGTCTCCTGATGGATAGGATATAATTATGTGTGAAGATTGGTACCGTAATTAATATATTGTTACGTGTGTCTTCTGTTTGTAAAAAATCTTGTTTTCAGTAAATAGTATCTCTTAATAAAACACTCTTATGTAAGATGAGAACATATTCCAATATATATGTGCGAGTGTTCTTTTCAACTAGTTTTAATTTTATCGATTGGATTATATTTATAATTTTTTACTTATACTATGAAAAATTAAACATTCCTGGGTAATAAATACGGTAAATATATTAAAATTAGTTAACTTGTATCCCTAGATATCCCACTATCCACATTTCATTTATTAAATATCTAGTAGCAATTTGGTTTTTTTTAGTGAAAACACACTTCACTAGTCATATGATTATGATGTGAAGAGATTGAAACGATTAAAAAAAATGTTGATCTACTTAAAAATTGGAGATACTGGGGATCGAACCCAGGGCCTTTCACATGCAAAGCGAGCGCTCTACCACTGAGCTACATCCCCTGATATTATTCAACGTGTAACTAATGTATTTAAGGGTTCAATGGTAGGTTTTAAATTATTACATTTAACACCATTGTTTGTCAGCAATATCAAAATGCGCCTTTATTAATTGCTGACCTAGTTGTGTCTACGCCTTCAAACACCAACTGTATTATCATTCTATCGACACCAGCTACAGGGACAGCTGCAGAACTAGTAGGGTCAAACTAAGAAAAAAATGCGGTGAGCCCCAAAATAATTGCAAGAAAACGTTTTATGGGCGATTTTCTGGTGAATCAGGTGTGGAGAGTATTATACTAAAAGTTGGCCTAAATAGGGTGACTGGAAGGTGTCCTATCATAGCGTCAAATAAATGGACTCCAATGGCGCATAAATTAGAGAAATGTATGGAGTTTGATGAAATTTACATATATGAGTATGTTTGAAATTGAAAGAAAATATTTATGAAACAAATGTATATATTTTTGTATGATAAAAGTTTTAAAAATGAATGCTGATGAGAAGTATGAGAAGTATGTCCCTTATGTCAAAATGAGTTTGGAACTGACGAAAGAGTCAACATTGGTCGCAAAGGAGCTGAAGGAATTAATACTGCAAGTGTTGATAGCGGCGATAACATCGATGTAACGACTGGAACTGCGGTACACAAGTCGTGTCTTATGAATTACGTTAGTAAGAATGATATTAAGATACATAAGTGAGGTATAGTTGATTGTCAAACCCCAGTCCTCAATAAAAGTGCGCAAATTTAGATTGGGACATTTAATAGTAGAGGATACTGTTTCTTTTGTGAGAACCAAATTGTTAAGCAAGAAAGGTAGTTACGATTATGATGACTATAGCTGTGTTAGAACTAAGAACTTTGTAGACTATATATTGGAACACTGTAAAACACGAGAAGATGAACGGTTCTTATCTGTTCAAGGATGCGTTGAGTATTTCTTTAGATACCTTCACTAAACTGATTACATATTATACCATCATTCATGTGATGTCAATTTTCGAACTGGTTGAGATGTCCCTATGAACTAGGCTGAAGGTGAGGGACTTCATGATATTGTCACGTTTCGTCATCAAACTGGCCGAATATTACGTGACTACTCACATGCTGAAAAAAGATGACGAGGAAGCTCACAAAAAAGTGACAATAGAAACTGCAGCCAAATTAATCTAAAGTGAAGTCAAAAACTTCATTTACATATTCCAAGGTCAAATACCTGAAATCTGAAGAGTTGACACTAGAATCTGCTTTAGAGTACATTCCTGCTAGTTTGCACTGTATGCTTGAACATCTTCTGGTTGGGAAGGACAAGTCTCGGAAAGAGGCAAGTATTGGTTAAGCCATTGTTCAAGCTGTGCGCCCAAGGAGTGTGATAGCCCCATTACGGTATAACGATACCGGTTTTTATGATGATGATTATGATGACGAGGCATTCATGCCTTACTGCGCACTTATCACACGCCTATGACGATCTGATTTTATGTGTATTAACTTACAGTGGAATTACTTATTGGCTATTTGTTGAAATTAGTAGAAAATTAATGTTGTACACGATTTATTTTGTTGATTGCAATTTCAGTATCGTAAATTTAATATTAAAATTATACAGTTTTTTGTTGATTTACAAAATGACGCGGAGAGCCAGAGCTAGTGCTGTTACAGACTAAGATTTACTCTGTATGATATTACTATGATTTTGTGTCGATATACTATAAGCACAAGCTGCTTATATATGACGTACCGCTTGCTTCTTGGACCCCTTGTCAGCAGTGTTAAAACTAACTAATAGGAGAACTCCTGGCAACCTGATGTTGCGAAGGCTAGTTTCCTATTGGGTAAAAGGCATCCAACTCATCACCAGATCTTCAAATAGAACGAAGGAGGGTTTTTTTTAAAGAAATAAAGTTTTAAAACGTTTTATATTGAAATTACTTCTGAAAATGCCTGATCATCCATGGATGAAGTATTAAAAGGAAAATTTACACACAGTTCTTTAAAGAAAAATACAGTTAATCCATGACTTTTTAAATAAATGAGAGGGGTCCAAAACAGTACCGTTAAAACGGGTTTGATTAAGCTGTCCAAATGCATCATCATTTCCGGTCAAGTTCCTTGATAGACACCCCCTCTGCCATGGGTTACTGCCCCTCAGACACAGCAGTTCTGAGGTTTCAGGAAAACGCTGTTTCTTTTGTTGCTCTGGATGTTATAGGCTATGCAAATGTATCCATTATGATGGGGTTGTATGAATAAGTGTAAAGGGTACATTACATGGCAGGGGGGTGACAGCGGCCATAGCCCCAGGACAACAAATCATGCAGCCAGTTCATACGGAAAATCTCCGTATTGAACAGCACTGGTCAAACACAAGTGGACATTGTAGAGTAACTTTTGTAAAAAAAAACACGTTGTACTATAGAATGGTTGTTAGAGGAAATCCTATTCTTCACAGTTGTTCAAAATCTTTTGCGCTCCAAACGTTGCAAACAAATGGTATCCTTGTTTAAGGGGATCTAGTCTGATTCTACACTATCCCTACGTTACAGCATCTTTTGTAGGAAAGTATTCCCCGCAAATACATTTGTGAAGCTAGAAAGACTACCTCCAACACTGTCGGCCACAAATCTTCACTCTCAGTGAGTTTACTTACAAATCATGGAGTGGTTGGGAAAAATTGACGACATGGATCCACCTGAATGGGGGTGTATTATACAAGATGGAACATTTCTTCTATTAATGATGGACTTTAATACCTCACCGGACAAACTTCTTCAAATGATCTGATGCAATTGTTCTGCACCAGCAACACAATGCAATGCGGGTGCAAAAATAAATTGGGTTTGAATGCATCACAGCTTGTGCACCGTGTCAATATGGTAACCGTGACAATACGACTCAAGAACCAGTTTAGGGGGGGGAGAGTCCACACCCACCGGAGTCAAAATTATTTACTTTTATATACACATAGAAGCTTTTTGGAAGGATATTAAATGGTATTTGCTGTTGTAATATTTTACGTTTCTACTAGTTTAAACATGTTATTAGCATTTTAGTAATCTAACGAAATAATAAATAAGTAGGCCTAACTTAAAGTTGGATTAACTGTAACATAGGCCTACTGTCACAAGAAATTACTGATTATTTATAGCCTCAGAATGTTTAACTGGTCATAAACCCTCTCTCCCCCATTTTCTTTTTTTCTTTTCAGATCTGCGTTTATTTCAGGGAATCCCCAAACTATAATAGAGGGTGGTGGGGGGCCTCAAGCTTCTCCGTGGATACGCTTTGATAAGCCCACATAATTATATACATTTATATATACTTAATAATTATATAAACCTAGCTTTTAGCATTTTAGAGGTAATATACCCGCATTTGCGTAGAAGTAGAGTGGGAAACCCTTTAGGAATAAACCACCCTCATCAGACCCGACCAGGAATTGAATCCTGATCTCCCCGTCATGAGCAGGCCAGTCCTACAAGAGGGTGACGACTTAGACCATTTTGTCACTGAAGAGGGTACAAACATAATATCTTCAAATATTATTTTTGATGAAATCGCTTTAGCAATTTTTTAAAAAATAAATTAAATATTCAAAAATTAGTTTTTATCAAACTACCCTTGTTTTTAGATCTATAATCAAAATCCAATTTTCTTCTCAATAACATTTAAATATTTAGTTTGGACGAAATCTGTAAAACGGTTTCGACGACAGCCTCAGTTACAAACATATACAAACTTGCAGTTGGACTTAATGGGACTTAAAACCATCCTTTTTGAATTCAGGAACACACAAATATGTCAATCATAATGTCCAAGTAGAAAACGTTCATGATTAGGCCTACAACACTTTATCTATATGAGAAAGTAAAACTAGTCCTATTTATGAAAAGAAAATGTATTCACAAACAATATTTTAATAAATAATATTATAATGTAGTTGATTTTTGGACTGCTCTCATATATTTAAAAAGTCATGGATGAAGGTATTTTTCTTTAAAGTATCGTATGTAAATTATCTTTTTACTTCATCCATGGAGAATCACGCGTTTTCGCAGAATAGTCCGTAAANAATATATAAACTATATCGGAATGTTTATTTTAAGAAAAAGTGTAAAAGTAACTAAAAGCGAGTCAGATGAACTTTTGTTGAGCACGCAGCCATTTTACCGATCCATACGGTCGAACACTAAGTAACAGCGCTTGAGCGAACAAGACGATACAGCTTCAGCCATTACGAATTAATTACTCAATTGCGTTTGTAATTGTCTCGTTAAATTACTGTGATTTTACAAACTAGACTAATCAAACTTGTGCAAAATTGTCATACGTAACAGTAAAAACAAATCTATAGCCGTTATGGCGAGAAAACTAAATAATTCTGAGTATGTGTTGTAACAAAGTTTAAGTCAAAATAAAATTTTTAATTTTTAAGATATAGTGCCTAGTTTTGAGAAATTTTGGAAACGTGGAAAACGGAAACCAACTAAACGCCTTAAAGCTCGCTTCAAAGGCCGAATAGTATAAGGTGTCGATCTCGTATAATAGAATGTCCTGCTGATGACGGGAAGGTCAGGGTTCGAATACAGCTCGATTCTACTGAGGGTGTATTTTTTTCATAAAATGGCTTCCCACTCTTCTTCCACGCAAATGCGGGTAGATAAGCTCTAAAATGCTTCCTTTCTCATCCTTACCCCATTAGATTAATTAACAAATAGCCCTATGCGTACAACCTGAACAATTAGTAGACGCGGTTACTAAAAAATAATAATAAAAACTTTTGCAATAATTAACGTGTTTGTGTTCCTTTGCCCCCCAGCCCATCTTGGTGCCCTTTCGGGCTATACACTTAAAATAATTACGCTAATTTAAAAGGGATGAGGATGGTAGTATTTTAGAGGAAGTGTTCCCGCATTTGATGAAAGAGAGAGTAGGAAACCACCTAGGAAAACCCGACGGGTATTTGAGCCCCGATCAAACGTCACAAAAAATACATTCTAACACGAGAGTGACGGGCTTGGCCATGAGACAGCTGATGTGGGTATTGCAGGAAATATACACTTCCTATAACGGTCATTTTTACTGTACAACCTTTTACTCGTAAACAAATATAACCTTGTCTACTAGTCGCCTAATTATTTTTAAACTAATTAATATATGTTTATTAGTCAACATATAGTTTCACTTAGTCACCCCAACTGTCTTTACTTGGTTAATTATTGGCAACCCTGTCAAGATTGGATAAGGGTTTTTTTTTCCCTCCACCTCAAAATAAACAGTGCTTCTTTTTCCCTACTAAACTTCTTCTTTAGACCGTCTTCTCAAGACAACAACCCAAAGGTTGGTTAGATGTGATTTATATCCATCCGGAGCTGCGCGTGTAATCAACCCTTCGACTGGTTAGTACTACCTGCACCATCTGGTATAATAAGACCCATATACTAAGGGAGGTTAGCAGCACCACATCTTACTACCCGTTCGGGTTATACGAACTTACGCTAATGTGTAATGGTAGGCTGATTGTGAGATGAAATATAGGACCTACAGTTTAACGTGGAATCCGAACCACGGTGGAGGCCTGGCATTCCACACATTCATAAGTTGTGATTAATACACGACTTGTCAGAGGTGAAGGAAGGGTTTGGCAATCAGATCCAAGGGAGGTAAGGAAGTGTGGTAGTTTCTCGTTGCCTTACACACTGAATTTCTATCAGCGAGCGAAAAAGAGCCTACTAATTTTGCTGGGAACGATATTTTCAGATATGTTCCAGGGTTCTTTTCATGCCACAATCGACGGCTTTACTTCCCCTCCGAAGGAAATTGTGCTACTTATTTTATCGCTCAATAAAAATGCGTCGACCTAGGCTGGGTAATTTATTAATGTGCTATTTTCAAATTTAACTTTAATATTTCTATATAATTAATTTAATTTTGTAATTTTATAACTAAGGTGTCACATTAAAAATATTATAACTTCCCACACTTAACTAGTTTAAGACATTATAACATTTATTTATGTTATAAGTCATATAAAATTTCACTGAATGTTACAGCTCAGTGTGTAACAAACTAATTGAAATAATTTACTTCATTAATAATATAACATACACTCCTTAGAATCTAAAATATTAACCACCAAATACTTTCTCAAAACAAATATGAACTAAAAGTAAAGGTGATCGGACCCCAGATCTAGAGTTTTTTGACTGGTAAGAAAAAATAAAATTGAAAAATAATATTCATAATTATAATCTTTACAAGCAGAAGTGCCCCGCGTTGCCTGGGGTAACCACGTAATAGATTGCGTAATTACCCCTGTAAACGCTTTTCTTCGCTTCATACAGATGGAAAAAAAATCTGCATTTTATTTCCTCCAACTGAGTTTTTAGTTAATTTAAAAAAAAATCAAATCCAAATTTTAATATTCTGGCTTTAGCTTGCACATGTTCGTGCACGGGGGCTATTAATTAATATTTAAATGTCAGCCTTCTGATTTTGGTAGATATTGCTCAATACTCATGACAGACAAAATTTCTTAATTTTATTAATATACTTACTTACTCTATGGTATTAACTCGAAAGTTCATTTCCGCACTCACAAAAGTACGATACCTATCCCCATCTTGAGCTAATTCAATCCAATCCATCCCATTACACC
Organism: Timema bartmani; assembly: GCA_902151455.1. Classification (NCBI taxonomy): domain Eukaryota; kingdom Metazoa; phylum Arthropoda; class Insecta; order Phasmatodea; family Timematidae; genus Timema; species Timema bartmani. The sequence continues at coordinate 172,452 of CABFWB010000943.1, forward strand.
CTATATTTTTCAGGTCTATCTAAATATTATCCTCCCGTCTGTGTCTGGGTCTTCCAAGTGGTCTTTTCCCATTGGGTTTTTATTAATTATTTTAATTTTATTATGTAAATTTTATTTATATAAAGTATAGACTAAGTAATATAATTTTTTTTTAATATTCATTGAACATTTAACCAGTCTCTGGCCAAATAATATAAAATGTATTACACAAAATGTTGTACAAAAAATTGGGTTGTGTGTACCAGGCTTTAGACTGTGCATCGATACTATGGGAACAATTAGTATTTGTTTATATTGTTTGTTGTCCTATTTTAAGTAGTCTATATATGAAAGAACTATTAAACTTAAATATGTGTTTTTCGAATAAAAATAATACTATATAATACCACACATGACTCAAGCCATAACAAACTAACGTAACGGCTCTCTGGAAGAAACTTAAATGACGTCATGACAAAACCTTCAATTGTATTACACAATGTTACGTCACTAAAGGAAAAGGAGTTGCGTATTTCATAACATATTGTTCCTGTTTGCTGTGTACTGGATAATTGGTCCCGAGATAGTGTGTTTATTATTTTAGTGCCATTAACATTTTCATTTCTCTGTACATAGGCATATATTTCAAGTCAGCCATGACAAAACAAAAGATGATGGTGATTTGTTTCTATAATAAATAAATAATGTTTCTAAAGAAGATTGAAAACTATAATCTGTGTCGGGCAACGAATAATAACAAGAAGTGTCAAGTTAATAAGTAGTGCCACTTTATTAATCAAGAAAGAATAATTTTAACAAGAAGTGCCACTCCATTGATAAATACCTAATAATTGTAACAAGAAGTGCCACTCCATTGATAAAGATCTAATAATTGTAACAAGAAGTGTCACTCCATTAATAGAGAACAAATAGTTGTTATCAAGAAGTGCTACTTCATTTATAAAGAAAGAATAGTTGTTAATAAGTAGTGCCACTCTATTAATCAAGAACGAATAGTTGTAACAAACAGTGCCACTCTATTTTTCAAGAACGAATAGATGTTAACAAGTAGTGCCACTTCATTAAATCAAGAAGGAATAATTGTAACAAGAAGTGCCACTCCATTGATAAAGAGCTAATAGTTGTTAACAAGAAGTGTCACCCCATTAATAGAGTCAATAAGGATCAATTTGTTAATCTCATAAATTGCCCGTACATTCGCGTCTCGTCTGATGGAGTGTCTGCTGGGCATCAGGTTCAAGGACTACGTCATCCTAGCAGCTGACATGACGCAGATGAACAGCATCGTACTTATGAAGAACACGGTGAACAAACTCCTACGGTTGTCGTCCCACTCCGTCATTGCCATGACTGGGCACACGGGGGACACCGCCCAGTTGGCCAAATACGTCCAGAGTAACCTGCATCTGTACAAGATGAAGAACGGCTACGGTCTGTCTGTGGCCTCTTGCGCCCACCTCACGAGTAGAATCACTGCCGGCGCCCTCCGCTCCCCCAAGCCCATGAATGTGGACATGGTGCTCGCGGGCTTCGACCCAGAGACGGGACCTCAGCTGTACCGCATCGACTGTCTGGGTACCCTTTCGAGTCTCCCCTCCGTCACCATAGGGCACGGGGGTTACTTCACCATCGGCATCATGGACCTCTTCTGCGACACAAAAAACACGGTGGACGACGGGTACGAGATCATCAAGACTTGCATCGGGGAGATCATGAAGAGGTTCATCATCAACCTAAGGGCGTTCAGGGTGTCCGTCGTCGACAAAGACGGTGTGAAGGATCTTCCGGATGTCACTGTGGAGTCCTTGAACTTAGAGGAACACCAAATAGCGAGTTCTACTGAGTGCGCCCAGAACTGAAGTAGAGGACATTTTGTTCACGCTGTGGACTAATGTAAACAGTTTTATGTTCAAATAATTATTTATGTTTAAGTTTGGAGATATAACTTTGAGTGCATCTTATTCACTTTGAGGACTAATGTGAACCATTCGCTGTTCAAATAATTATTTGTGTTAAAGCTGAAGCTACAGCGTTGAGGTTATTTTGTTCACTTTGTGGACTAATGTGAACCACTTGTTGTTCAAATAACTATTTTTGCTAAGGCTGAATCTAGAAATACTTATGATTATAGTGAAAAAATGTGTGTACATTGACATTTTTTTATTCATAGAAACAAACCAAATGGATATCGACTTCTTAAGAGGACATACGAACGTACCAAAGGTGAAAAGGTGTGAGTGTATGTGGAGCGGGGAAAGTCTTTTGGGGTTTCAAACCCTCCTTGAAAGTACTATTAATATTGTATTTTTGTATACCTCAATATCTAAACTATAAGCTTATTGAAATTTTATGAAATTCAGATCACCTGAAATCTGAATTATGTTTTTAAAAAAAACTTTAAGAGAGGAGAGTTAGGGCAATCCATGACCAAAGGATTCGCACCTACGGTGATAGAGCGTTTAAGTCTTAGATGGAGTCTTCCCCAAAAGGTTAGACCACCAATGTGACACGTATTTTCTCAGTACCCCTGGAGAGATCCCCCATCCCCTAAGGGTTGTCATGGGGAGTCGAATAGAAACTACCTTAACCCCCTACAGTTCTCTTCCTGGTCGTAGAGTATCGTCGACTGTCAACATCCACCTTCTTTCAACCTTTCATTTTAAAATATATTATTTCATGACATATTATATTCAAGGTAAGGATCCTACCTTAAGAGGTTTCACTATGGTTTTGGCTTACCAACTCTACAACATACCATTCCGGGAGATAAAAAATACGTGTTCAAGAGAGTGAGCAATGTACAGTACATCAACTGAAATACAACTAATATGAATTACAACATAAAAGCTTATCAAAAATTATTTTTATAACAAACTTAACTTTTTAAATTTATATTTCTGTAACCCTACGAGCAGCTGCCAGAAGGTTTTTTTTTTTGACAAAATAAACTTGTGTAATTCATTACATGATAGACTGGTATTTATGGCAGAGTTGGGGTTCAGATTTCAAAAGTTTATGGCTGAGCTTCTTGCTTTCTTTGGTCCATAATATACCCATCACGCTGAATGTACGTTCACTGATAGTATATGAAAATGGAATTGATAACGCGAATGAAACAATATTTTTTATCTCGCTGCCACAGTCCTCCCTACAAGTTATTTAAAGAAAGCAACCCATCCCCTATCTCCTGATTCAATGGCAGTGATATTACTCTGAACTTCTCTAAAGATGCAAAACTCACTGTACAGTTGCTCGTGGTCCTCAACTTCTAGGTGAAGGGTTTCAGTAAGTTTTTGAAGAACATACAATACAATAGGATTCTTTAAAGACAAAACAGGCACGTCTTTGAAACTATAGCACTTCAAAATCGTACCACTTATTCAAATACGAAAGGCAACGTTCCAAAAATTGGAGAGCTTACTTTCTTCAAATTTTTTTTTCTTTCTGAAAGTTTTTTGAGCGCATCCATAAATGCTTTACCATAAAAACGATCGGTTTTTCTGTAAACAATTTTTTTCCCCTGAAGTCCACCATTACGCCATGTACTTTTGTGCTGTAGATTTAATTACTTCCTAGAGTATTGACAGCATTTTGAAATATTTGCATAATATTATGAAGGAATAAACATTTACAAAGAGGAAGCGACTCTCTTCCTTCATCTTTGAAGGCTTCCCAAATGAATCTGGAACACCCTTCTTCTTCTTGATAAACAAAATAATCTCTCAATGCAGGCCTATTCAGGAGCAAACTATCAATTACTGGCAAGAGGGATAGCCATTGGGTGGGCACCTGGCGCGGAATTTCTTTATATTATAGATTCACAAATTAAAAAATGTCTGCAGGTCTTTTTTTTTTTTGCATACGCTGAAAACTCGTTAAAAACTTTCAAAACAAGTACTTCTGTATCAAATGAAAAAGCTTTTAAAGCATACTTAGTACAGTTGTGTAACACGTGACAGTTACGTTTTATTATTCTGGGAACATCACGTTTTAATTTCTCGTAAACGAATATGTTATTACCATAGTTTACAGCATTATCAGCATAGAAAGCAAATATATTTTTACATCTAAATCGTTGTCATTAACAGCTTTAAAAATTCGATTTTTTATAGCTTCACTGGTTTCATGAAGTTCTTCATAAAAATCTAACAAACCAGTTTTGATTCAATCTTCAAGTGAAAAATACCGTACTACAAAAGGAAAAATTTTAAAATTACAGACATTAGAAGAGTCTGTAGCGACTGTAAAATATCTAGATTGTTTTGAGTCAAAGATAAGTTTCTCTTGAGCAGCTGGGGTTAGAATATTTTCTACAATACTGCTACCTTAGTTCTATTACATTCCATTTTATTCACGATATTAGAGTAATTAAATATAACACTAGTCAATATATTAGAGCAATCTTGGCTGTTGTAACTTAGATGGTGTTTTAACAGTATGGTAAGATGCGGTTACCTCTGCAGCAGTAATTAAGTCTTCTTCTTTGGTGTTAGTTTTTTTTAATGCCGTGACAACGGTGGACTGTTTACTCTGTTGTGCAAAAGACTTATGTTTTGTTGAAGACGCATGCATATTTATTGCTCTCTGATTTCTTCAAATTTAACTGAAAGTCTGCATGCACAATTTACACTCACCTTCAAACTCACTTTTCTTCCGCAACCAGTCAAAATTTGTTAACCAGCCGTTATTAAATGCTGTGTAATACTTTCTTTTCTTCTCACTTGACATTTTAATAAATTTCAATGGTGAATGATAATGAATGTCCACTCAAACCTTATATTTACTTACCGCATAAAATATTTTTTTCAAAATTTTATGAAACTAAAATAGCTTAGTGTAAAGTAATCAACTCGACGCTCGACACAAAACGAATACCCAAAGGTAACGGAGAGTAAGGAGATTTAAGATACCTGTAGAGTGGCTTCATACTGAGTAAGGGGAGTGAGTCAAGGTTACGGAGTGTTGCCAACTGCCAGTGGCGTTTATAAAAGTTAAATATTGAAAATGTCGATATTTGTTCGATAGTAAGAAGGTAGTATATTAATTTGATAGTTTGTCAAAATTATCAAATTGAATAATTTAAGTACAATAAATTTAACATTGTACATTGTAAATTGAGGTTTTTGGTGTTTTTTTGTAAAATCCGGGAGATATCCAACTCATCCCGGAGACTCCTGCCCAATAAGGGAGGGTTGGCAAGCCTACTATGGTGGCACTTTTAAGATGTCATAGCTGTCCAAACGATTAAAAAAGAAGACCCAACTGAACATGGCTGTCATCTATAATAATCAATGATAATATGACATCATACTAGAAACATTTATGGTAAGAGTCATACCTTGATTAATACTTCTATGGTCAAATTTATAAGACATCATGCCTGTCTAAACAAATAAAGAGAAAGTGTGTGTATCTGACGTGTCATCCCTTCCCATTGCAAGACATGATTATAGAGAAAATACCAGCACAAGACTAATCCATCCAAGTTGATCGGTCCCTATAACCCACAGGCTGATAAACATCTCCACACAATACTGGAAACGTTAAGCTGTTAAGCTGAAATAAGATTTTTTCACATTTTGTTCAGAACATTCAAATCTACAAATTCACAAAGTTTCAAAACTTCCACACTTAAAATGGGATTGAAATCCACCCGTCCTCTGAACTAAGCTTATATCAAGGTACACTTAATACCTTACAAGGTAAATGATTGGGAGATTGTGTGAAATGGCTACTAAATTGTCTTTGAGAATATATCTTATCCTTACAACTAACACTGATATTAAGGACGTTGCCTATCTGTGACGTCACGGCCGCTCAAGAAAGGATTTCTCATGTTAGTGAATTTACGTTTTATTCGGTAAGTTTTAAAGATATTACGTTGAAACAAAAACCACAAATTTTTAAATAGTTATAAAAATAGTTCTACAATGTCACAAAAATATTTATTTCTATCCTTGAGTGGTTTTTTGTAAATTTATTTTTTTATAAATTCCCTACAACTTAGGCTATTTGTCTTGGGTCATGAAAATGACCTCGGTTCTTCCTGCCAGGATGTAGATTAAAAAAATCCGTGGTTGCATATGTTTATCTACAATAGGAAACAAGGAAAAGGTAATTATGAAACGAACGTCAATGGTTTCAAGGCGCAAATATTATAGTGACTGTGTAAACTCGTCAGAGGAAGAGGGAAAGGGTTATCAGCACATAGAGAGGAGTTCTCTCAGGGTGAACTGCTAATTTTCTTCCCTTTCTTTTTATTTTGTACATTGGCGTCTAAGTGTGATAGTGCTTAGACTACTTAGGTGCATCAAGATAAGATATCAAAGCTATTTTGTGAAGTGGGGCATATCAACAAGTAGGCAGGCAACGTCGTTAATCTTTCATTACTACTAAGTATCAATGGAACTTTTTTTACTTAACAATGCAACTAATATTGATATTAGTAATTCTATAATATATGTGACCTAGTTAATGTTCTCTTGTGCCTTCTAGTGAATATTACGATATAAATAACCTCTCTTCACATTAGTGAAACATAATTTTGTACATGGAAGAAGGTCCAGGTAAGAGTGGTAGGAACAATTTGAAGGGCAAACACACAAATACATTTAATATTTTTATTTAACAGTGTTACCAAATGTAGTGGGTTTTTCTGGTTACAAAAACAAGGGAAAATATTGTCATTTACCTACATACTTTGTCATACAATTTTTTTACAGGTTATAATCTCAACTTATATTACAAAATATATATATATATATAAAAGTATTTGATTTATTATTTTAGAGGAATTCCCCATAACTAATAAAAATTTACATAAAAAAATATATAAGCCAAAAGAACCTACTATACATGCCTGTAATCCCTGAACATATAAAATCAAGCACCTGCCCCTTATTTATAAGTAATATGCATAAAAATTATTTATATTAATTAGTTTGAGCAAACAAAGAAAATTGTGTGGTTTGGGAAGTATTTTCTATCTTGTTCTATATAGTTCACAATTTATGGCAGGTATGCATAATTTAGTAAACATAGCAGACCACAAAAGTTATGATAATGGAAATAAACAAGTAACATTTATCACTATGACTACACTTATAAAATTAGTGAGATTACTGAACCTATTTTTGTGCCACAAGTTATTCAATAATGAAGTTTGGGCTTACATCATTTTCTATTATTTATTTAAAAAAAACAGTTGGAGATCGGCGGGTCAGAATAAACCGGGCTATGGGCTCCAGATTGCACAACTGACATAGTTTATCGAAAATCCAATACAAAATATTGCTACATAATATAGTAACTTATCTATTCCGCTCATGTTCAATGAGCAGTTTTGGCACAACTCAGATTTCTTTTATATAAATTGTTTACAAGGGAAGGTTAGCATAGCTTAACCCCTTAAATTAGTAGCCATCTCATTTAGGTATATGAAATGTTACAAAAATGAGATTTTAAAAGTGAACGCTGAAAAGACTTGGTATAACTTGGTAAAACTTAGAATATACAAAATTTTAATTTTACCTGTTGTTCACTCTGGGTGTGAAATGTAGTATCTTACCTTACATGACGAAAACAAATTTAGGTTGTTCGAAAACAGGGTACTTAGGAATAAATTTGGTCCAAAAAGGGAGTTTACTGGGGAGTGGAGGTCGTTACATAATGATGAGTTACATACACTGTACTCATCACAAGACATTGTTTGGATAATCAAGTCGCTTAAATTACAGTGGGCAAGATATTGAAAGATTATAGAACCTTAATTAGAGTACCGACTGGCAAACCCAATGGGAATAGATCATTGGAAAGACCTAGATGCAGATGGGAGGATGACATTAGAATGTAACAAAGAGAGAGGGTGTAATGAGGTGGACTGGATAGAACTCAAAAATAAATAGGTGGTGTACTTTTGTAAGTGCTGTAATGAACCTTAGAGTTCGTAATGCCATAGAGTAAGTAAGTTATTACTGTAATTTATAACGAAATAGTGGATATTTAAAAGCTTGAAACCTGAAACAAGAATAACTTATATTTTATTTTTTGAGACTGGATGAAATACATGTAAAATTACATTATCTGAATATTCTGATAAGGATTAAGTCATAAATGTTTAGAATATAAACAAATACAATTTTTGAGAATAACTTAAAAGAAATGTATTTATTCTGAAATCAATAAAGTTATCCCATTTTATACCGATGTTAAACATTTTCTAAAGTTATTCATTTAAATCTAAGAACTAGTCTATATGCAACATGGCAGGTGACAGGTTAAATAGAATGATAGTACATTAAGTTGATATAGGTCCATTAGACATTAAATTGGGAATTAAAAAGAGTCCTTGTTGCTTTTGAGTAGGTTCCCTGGCATTGAAAATCTAGCAAAGCACACATCAGTATCTACCTGAATAAGCTGTCCATGCTTAAAGATAATCACCGACACATCTACCTCTGCGTCACTGTTGTTCCCTCACGAGAGGGAATCACTGGCTGATAAAAAAAAAAGTGAAATATTGTCATGGAAAGCAAAACATTAAGGATGCAAATTTTCATGG
>CABFWB010000943.1:189465-204779 GCA_902151455.1 Timema bartmani
TGGTGTCTACTCAACTTGACCATTGAAATTCCCGACTTTTTCCCTGATTTCCCCTGATCATTTCCTAAAATTCCCGACTAAAAGGTATGTCACATCCTTCTAATTCCCCCACCTCCCCCCTCATTTTTCTATTAATCTTTTTTTATGAATAATAATAAGTTTTAAATTTTAAATAAACTTATTTTTTAAATTTGTATTAACATTGTTTAATAGGAGTTATAAATTTATTACACAGCTACAAAAAAACTACAGTTTGAATAACATTATTATTTATTGTTTAAATGATTATTATATTTCATATTTTGAGTAAAACCACATTTTCCCAGATTTTTATTGTAATTTACCAAATTCCCGGCTTATTCCCGTTTTTTCCTGATCACTAAAAATTCCCGGCTAATTCCCGTTTTCCCTGATTTTCCCGGATGGTAGACACCTTGGTTTGTATGGATAGTTATCTCCTCAATGAGAAGATCTGGAAAAAACAGTTTCCACACTTCATAAACTGACTTGGCATTTCTACCAACCACTTTCACTCCTGGAGGGTGGATAACTATGTTTTTTGTGGTCTACGCCTATGCTGATTAGGTGGATGAATATCCCACACAGTAAGGTTATCTCGACAAACATCTTGTGACCCAAGTCTAGGTGGATGATCAGCTTCTTCAGCAGACTTTTCACTTTCAATGTCATGATCGCTATTATTCAATTCAACCACATCAGACTCCTCTGAATTATAACATTCATCACTCTCTTCATTTTGAAATTCTTCATTTAACCACTCCACTATTTGATGATCTTGATCCATGGCGACCAAAAAAACTTTAAAAAATAAATCAGCAAATAGTACATTATATAAAAACTTGTAACATGGATGGTCGACTAGTAGCGCGGTGCTCAATATGCCGGTGTAACATTAATAACGACAGTCTAGAGGCCACTGAACTTAAAGCTGACAGGTGACACTTCGTTCCCCCACTTGTGGAACTTGTCTAGGCAGCTAGACGGAGTTTCAAGAATCTATCGTAGATTTGACGCCTGTAGTAAAAAAAGGAATTTCAAAATGAGCGCGGCACTCACCCGTCGACTTTTATTTGGTTCATATTATATGTTGTCATGAATTTTATTTTTATTGTTTCTCAAGAGGGAAGTATTAAAAACCATAATATTTCCTCTTTATTTTCAATCATATTTATAATTGTACTCATTGACATTAAAACAGTGAAAATTTGTCAATTGCAAACAAATATAGCTACCACAAGGCATTTCAAAAATTAACAGAAGTTATTTTTTGTCAGCTGAGTTTACTAGACTTTAATTGGCAAGAGCCTCTTCTTGCATTCTCATTGGCTAATACATCTCAAGGATTGTCTATGATAAACGCCATTAATAATACATACAAAGTTAATGTATAATAAAACTGTGTATAAACACTGTGCATTAATATAGAGTAATTGATAGTGAAGGAAGCCAACCTGGAAGAATAGTTAGATTAGGCCTGGATAAAAAAACACCTCTCTTCATTTATTCTTAAACTATTGCACTATTACACTTTACACTTCTACATTTACACATTGTTTTAAATTTTAGGAAATATTCCTTTATCATTTGAAGAGCCGCAGTGAAAGCAGTTATATATTTCAAATCATTCTAGAAACATTTAGTTCAATAGCAATAGAAGTGTTTTTTTTCTATCTAGGCCTAGCCTCACTATCTTTTCAGGTTGTCTTACTTCACTATCAATTACTTTACATCAATACAGTACAGTGTTTCTACACTACCTTACTATACATTTCCAAGCCATTAGGCACATAAAAAGTTAATCAGCTTATGCTATATAAACTATTCACTGGGGGTAGCACCAGATCTGGTGGGGTTGGTTGCCTCGTTGGTAGTACCACAAGCAACGTCCTTGGCCTGACTGGATGGAGCGACCGGCCATCTAGTGTGAGTTTGGGGGACTAAATCTCTGTATAGTCATCTGCGTGAGTATGAGAGAGAGGGATCCCCACTCGCCATACACTAAGCGGTTGGGCAGTCTTAGCCGAGGATAGCTGGTCAAGAGATCTTTTTGAGGTCTCCCCAGGCCAACAACTCCACCAAGGGCCAGTAAAAGTGGGGGTGGGGAGGGGGGGGTGTTTCCAAGCTACCTAGTGATGACTGGATTACCGACCAGCAGGGTTTGGTAGTCTTGAAATATTTGCTATGTGTGCTTGCATAAGTGGCTCTGCTCAGAGGGTACGTCTGTGACGTAGGTTAGAGGAGCCCTGGGATGAAGTGATTGTTCCCCACCACGTGTGCCAGATATTCTACCAATTATGGCTCACAGTGGTTTGCCAGTCACAAGCGTCTCCGACTCATGTAAGAAAGTTAGATAGGTAGCCGATCAACAGAATATAAGGCACACTATTCCCTATGTATCAATTACGAACGCTATAATTGATAATAAAGTGTTTCAACTTCTTGTGGATTGTGTGCTATGCATGAATATAAGCCTAGACTACTGACCTCTCCTTGGTGTCTCCACTCCTGACTTCCCCCCATCTCGTGGCACTTGGACAGACTGGGAAACTGATCATTGGCATCTAGACACAGCAGCTGGGCCAGCACAAGCTCGCTTTTGTCTGTCTCAAACCACATCTGAAACAACAAGTGTGTTATGATCATCTCCACAAGTGTTATAGTGGCCTTGTGCCATGAACAAGATCACTGAGATGCTATGCTTTAAGACTAGGGATGAACCCTTCGAATTCCTCAGGATATTCAAGATTGGAGGAGTCGAAAAAAATTTAGATTTGATTTGAATTTTTTGATTTTTTAGACTTTATTTTTAAGACTTTAATATTCGATACTGTACTGTGATTCATCCTTGTTATATGTTATATGTTGAAATATATAATATTTAATAAGATAGTTCAAGTCTTTTAATAATTTATTGAAGTTTTCTTCTTCCTACAAAATGTTTAAAAAATGCGAAGGTTTATTGTGGGTGTCCAAGTAAAAATTGAAGGAAATTTAATCCTGGAGTTTTCAATCCTTTGTACACTCTTATAAATCAAAATATTCCCATTTTACAATTTTCTGGAAAGTGTGTAATCCTTGCCCTTCTGGCCTGCTTTCAATGTTTAGTTTAAAATAGCCATTTTAAAGAATGGTTAATGTTGTTATTTTAGTCTGATTATTCAGTGTATATTATAAAGAAATTTCTGACCTGGTTTTTTATTCGAAGACAAGTCTTCAAGATGAGACGTGAGCCCTTTACTTCCACACCTTTCTCACTCGTCACACACAAACTGGTGTTGGACAACCGCAACTGGAAGGGGGAAAAAGATAAACAGTCAAGAGAGGCCACGGTCTTTAAGAGGTTGACTAAATCATGTTAAAATTTAGGAGGGATACCCAACATACTTACCTTAGTGATACTTACTTAGATCCATTACTGTTTACAGTCAATGCTGACGAACATTCAAACCAAAGTGAAAATTGTCAAAACGTTGTACATATCTAATATAGACTAAAAGCATGAAAGCCATTATAAGGCAATGCACACTGCCATGTTAGACCCTAATCTTTATCTTTCAACAGTTTTTAATGCATTAACTACATGTTGTGAAATTTTACATATACTCAACATAAAACAAAAATATTCTAAATTTGATTTGGCTAGGGGGATATTTCATATACAATAGAGTCCCGACTATTCTAACAATACAGAACCGACTGGTGGAGAGGCTGGAACGAAACATATAAAAATTAAATGTAAGTGCAGAATATATATTAAATGATAAGTAATTACTCCATAGTATAAATTATACTATAAATTATAAGACTATTATTTTATTCATATAAAAAGAACCAAGTATTTTCAATCAATTCAATGCAAAGTTTGTTTACAGGATGAGAGGTAATTTTCAGATACAGACAATACTACACGATTAAATGTATAAATATAATTTGAAAACACTTTTTGCAAAATATCTGTTCTTCCCATACCTTTTGAGAAAAATGACATTAAAGTTAGTAGTGGTGATGTGACAACACTGTGCCCGAAATTTCATAGTCACTGGCGATTAGATGAGAAGTCAGAATTGTGTAAACATCAATTAACTACATATGCACAGAATTATGGATATTATGGCAATTGATATGGGAGCACCTGACAACCAAGCCGGACTTGCGGCGTGACTGTATACTGATTGCTTTCCTGGCAGATGTCATTCACTCGGAATATGTTTCGGCATTTGGAAAATTGTTGTTGGGAAAGAGGTTAAATGGGACCAGCGCCACGAGTGGGACGGCCACACGTCTAGACAGCAGGTGTTAAAGGTACTGTAGTAACTACCTTCCAAGAGCAATCAGCGCACAGCTCTATAGAAGTGGCAGAAGCAATGGATATGTCACAGTGGTCAGTTCTGGAGATGTTGCATGGCGAGGGCAGAATCTGCTTCTGACTGATTTGTCTTGCCAGGTACATTTTTTCTAGTGGCTCCAGCAGAAGAATGCTGTGGTTCCCGACTTTATTGGATATGTTTTGTGGAATGATGATGCTTGTTTCACACGAGAGAGAATGAAGAATGCCCATAACAATAATAATCTGTGGGCATGTGCTAGCCCGCATGCCACTAGTGTTTGTGCGTATCAGCATCAATTCAAAGGGAACATATGGGTGGACATTGTTGGGAATACCATTGTGGGTTCTTATTTGCTACCGGATCATTTAGATTCTCACAGATACCGTCTGTTCCTTCATCATCATCATCATCATAGTTATCAGTTTATTGTTCTAGCGAACTGGGTACAATTTGTGAGACTCTTTCATTTCTTTCTATTTAGATACATTTCATCATCATTTATGTCCCTCCAATCACCCCTCTTCTGGATGTCTTCCTTTACAGCGTCTAGCCATCTTATTCTCGGTCTTCTCCCAACTACCTCCTCCATACCGCTTCCTCCCCACTTTTTCAATCTCCATCCTCTTCACATGTCTGAATCATTTTATCCTTGATCTAGTGATTTTTTCACATAAGGGTTGTTTCATTTTAGCCTGTGTTTGTATAACAGCATTTCTTATTTTGTTTCTCTTAGTCTTTGACATCACGGTGCGGAGACATTTCATTTCAGTGGCTCATATACAGCTTTCTTCTCTTTTGGATAACGTGTATGTTTCCAGGCTATATGTAGTCATTGTGATGAAATACCTGTTGTAGAGGTTCTGTTGGGTGCGCAGTGGCACCTTTGCATCCATGGTAAATTTCACACTTAGTAGTAAAAATTTTACCCTTTTTGGATTTGGTTAGTGACTTATGGGCAAGCACTTGCGTTCTGCGATATCTCACTTCCCAGATATTGAAACTGTTTCACCTCCTCCAGCTTTACTCCATCCAAGAAGATGTTAGTTTCTTTCTTTTGTCTACTGACCCTCATCAATACAGTCTTATTCCTGCTAATTTTCAAACTCTCTGTTCCAATTGTTCTAGTTTCTTCTCCAACTCTTATTCCTTCTTTCCCCAGATCACTACATAGTCTGTGAAAGCAAAAGCTGTCAAATCATCTGAAGGATTGTCCTTTTTCAATCTTCCTATGATTTTGTCCATGATAACAATGAACAGAAGAGGTGACGATGCATTTCCTTGCTGGACTCCTCTGGTGGTGGTAGACCACTTTGAGTTTCCATCCCCCACTCGTATGCAGCTCTGGCACTGTTTGTACAGTGTACACGGTTTTACCTGGGCTGCTTGAGGACAATGTAGTATCAATGTGATGATGCCCCTACAAACTATGAGGCACAAGTGTAGTGAATACTTGACTAAGCCTCCCACCCACCCTCCCTCCCAACCAGTGGATCGGGTGTTGCGGGACAGTGGAATAGCCCCTAAAGTCACAAGGCCTTACACCACTCTATATTTTCTTGTGGGCTCATCTCAAAGCATCCACCTAAGAGTCCACCGCAGTCACCTGAGGACAGTGTGACACAAATCCATACAGCTGTTGACAGATCATGTCGACATCCTTCATCTCATGCACACCAAAGCCATACACCATTTGGAGCAATGCATATTTATGCGAGGATCAACCTTCAAACACCTATTGTGAACTAATCCATACAATTGATATAAAGCATGCGGTGTCACAGAAATAAAACCCCCACTCGTAAGCAGTCCTGGCACTGTTTGTACAGTGTACACGGTTTTACCTGGGCTGCTTGAGGACAATGTAGTATCAATGTGATGGAGCCCCTACAAACTATGAGGCACAAGTGTAGTGAATACTTAATGAAGCCTCCCACCCTCCCTCCCTACCAACCAGGTGATCGGGTGTGGCGGGCCAGTGGAATAGCCCTCAAAGTCACAAGGCCTCACACCACTCTATATTTTCTTGTGGGCTCATCTCAAAGCATCCACCTAACAGTCCATCACAGTCACCTGAGGACATTGTGACACAAATCCATACAGCTGTTGACAGATCACGTCTACATTCTTCATCTCATGCACACCAGAGCCATACACCATTTGGAGCAATGCATATTCATGCGAGGATCAACCTTCAAACACCTATTGTGAACTAATCCATACAATTGATATAAAGCATGCGGTGTCACAGAAATAAAGTGTTTGTTCAATATTTTAGTGCTGATTTTCCTCCTAAAGTATGGGGAGTATTGCAAAGGGTGTTTCGGCTTAAATTTACCCACCTAATTATGTGGTACAGTTTATATCCGAAGAATTACCACTCACCCTGTAAACTATAGCAAGCAAAATGAAAAGTCACTGTTTAAAAAATTGGTGATTGTATGTAGAGGCATGAAGAACGTGAGGTTAACTTTTGTATATAAATATTTATTAATATATTCGGAGAAAAATCAAATATAAATACACGCAAAAAATTTCATGCTTAGCAATGTCAAACTTGATATCTCAATATCATTACCTTCGACTTTTACAAATAACAATAATGAAATAATCGATTATTAATTTATGTTTAGACCAAACAATAATAACACCGAAACATGTTGTTATAGAAGAGCTACATTCAAATAAGGAGAAGAGAATAAAAATAAAGACAATATAACTTTGGCAAACATGACCGGCTGTAGCAAGGTCCATGTACATTATTAATGTCCTTGCTTGGACCTAGCATTAAATCTTTTAAAGGCTGAAAACAAAAAAATCGATCTATCAAAATGGAAATTTAAGTATCATAGTGTGTAACAGTAAAAATCATGATTTTTAAAGTTAACCTGAAAAGAATCCTACATCCGGGAGAGTACCCATTATCCTGTTATCCGTTTAATACTTTTAAAATCAGCAAAAACGGATACTATCCAAATAAATGGCAGCCCTGGCATAACGCTATCACCAGGGTTACCACATTGAAAATGATATTGCATGATGTGGTATTTGCCCAATTACAAAGAAATTGTGGTTATTTAGAGAAAAAAAACTTTAATTCGTGGTATTCGCATATCCCTAGTTATATGTGTCGGATCAAACGGAATGTTGTATAGTCAATGGTCTGATAATTTGAACTTTACTGTATTTGATTCAAATAAAAAAGTAGACTTTGTACACAACTAGTTTATGTTGATAGATAATGTTTTCTCTCAAGAAAATGTTAACACAGAAGTGTAGAGATCATAGCTGCCACTCCCACCAGAACAATTTAAAAAAAATTATGTTGAGCATTAAAACACAGGACTGTTCATAATATATCCGGCCCCATCCAAATCACAGTGCTGTATTTATTCGTTCTTATTTATTTTTAAGATGTAAATTGATAAAAATAAATAAAAAGGAGAAATAAAACTAATAAGTGTAAATTCGATGACTAAAGCCCACCTAGGGATAGAGGAAAAATGTGGGAAGAATCCAATGCACACAGGTGACATTTTTCTTTCTCTCTTCTGTATTTTATAGTAGACATAATCACACACACGTTTAAACATAAATTTAAACATAAATTGAGTAATATTTCGGCCTTTACCAAACAAAACAAACATAATTAAAATTATTTTTAATCCTATAACAGTTGGCACATTATTTTTCCAACAGTTTATTTTTTTATTCAAAATGGAGTAATTGTTTGTGTAAAGTGTATTCCCTCTTCTCTTTTGTTTGATAAAGGCAATTAAGCAGAAATATTACTCAATTTGTTTTAAAATTTGTGTTAGATTAGTTCTACTATAGTAGATAGAAGAAAGACGATGTCATCATTGTGCATTAGATTCTTCACAGATTTTTCCTCTTTCCCTTGGTGGACTTCCTTAAATTTACACTTATTAGTTTATTTTTCCTTTTTCTTTATTTTCATCAATTTCCATTATTACAAAATTATTTAGCCATTTGGGCAATCTCATTGTTAAACATTCCCTCTTATTTATTAATTTAGCATGTCTGAAATTATACAAGAGAGAAAAGAGTCTAGCTAGTTAAGTCAATGGTTGAGTTTACAACTGTTTTAACTGTGCTACCTGGTACTGTCCGACATAGTTCCTCTTCCTGGAGTGCCAAGGTTGGTACTTGGGTTGCTCCAAGGCACTCCATTTCTGTTTGAGCCTATCCTTGTTGTCAGACGGTAAGGTAAGTTCAGGGTACACATTTTCTAGGTACCACTTGAAGCTCTTACACTGCAGTCTAGATCTTAGCCGCTGCCTTTCGCTTACATCACCATAAGGTAGGTTGCGAGCTTCTGGCCGCTGCTTAAAGTAGTAGTCCTACAAACAAAGGTTATTTTGTTTTTTATTTTTAGACACATAATATAGGTTGCGACACATGTACAGATACATCCACACAATACAGTTTTTCTTCTTCAGGTCACAGTTTTTTCTTTTCTCGTTTAAGTTGATCTTTCATTGTCAGCCTGCAATGGCGTCAATCAACGATGCTTTGGCGATAGTTGGCTTGTTAGTAGTTACAAAAAAGTGTCAAAAACTTAAAGTAAAACGAGAGATGTGGTGTAAAGATTGGTTGAACAGAAGATAACGTTATTCACATGTGAACTTGTTAAATAAATTTAAATTTGCACCTAAAGGTTGTGTACAACAATAAATAAGTTTATAAAGAAAGAATTAAACTTATCTAACTAGTGAACGATGTGGTGGTGGCAGCCGCAACAACTAAGCTGAGCCACCTGCGCACTTTGGTACACACACTCCAGTATGCCTGTGCAGTTTGCTCCAACGCAGGTATATCGAATGAAATTAACTATTTGCTCTGGTCACCTGTACATGTGTAGCGGCCTTAACTACTGTTCTAAAACCTTCAGATTTTATTGAAGTCCATTCTGCATAATGATGCTCAAACTAAGATAGTGAAACAATATAATTTGGATAACATAGCTTTGATAACCCAAAAAGATTGCATTTATTGTTCAAATTGATTCAAGTAAGAACAAACATTACAAAGAGCTCAAACGTTCTAGTGAATACCTTTTTTTCTTCTAATTCTGGTATAGATGAAGTATAATATAAAGGGTGTATTTATTGTAAAGTGTGTGCTAGTGAAGGAGGCCAAATTGAAAGGATAGTTAGTTTAGGCCTAGATAGAAACAAACACTGTTCTCTCTTAATTTCTTCTTACACTTTCCACACTTCCAACTTCTTTACACTTTCACAACTACACAATGTTTTTAAATTTTATGAAATATTTATTTTTTCCTAATATAAAGGACACACATAAAACACAAAAATTAATTGAATAATATCCAAATTTTAAACATCCGTCCTGTTGCATCAATTTGGCAAAACACTCCTAGTTTTCAGTTATTATTCAAATTCTTCAAGCATGTAATTGCATATATATCATTATGTTTTATGTGTTGTGTGTGTCTTGATATGAAAAAGGAATAATTATGAAAATTAAAAAATAGTGTGTTTAAGGTAGGTGGGGTTGTAATGAACGTGAGAAAAAGTATGTTTTTTTGCAGTTTTTGGCGTAAAACATTTTTAGGCAAATTAATAAACTATAGCCCTAGTACAAATATAGAGTTTAATTCTCTTCATATGGTGATATCAACAGTGTTTGAATGTCTGCATTATATGAGAAACTTTTTAAATGAAAAGAAAAATTTGTCATTAAATTCTAGGACGTATTTGACAGATATTCAAGAGCTGTTTAGGTCACCATGTGAAGAAAATTAAGCTCTATGATTGTACCGAAGCAATATTTGATTTATTTTGGCTAAAAAACTGTTTTGCAAAGTGCAAAAACCCTTTAACTTTTCTCAGAACCCAATTTTGTTCATGAGTCCTAAAAGTGAACTAGGAGATATTACCTTGTAATCGTCCATCCAGACATAGAGCGACTCTCAGAGAGTTACGTGTCATGGTGTCCTCTCCAGTGGGAGATCCGTACGGACGTCTTCGTCTGAACACATGACCAACTCTGGAGCAAGGGATCATCTCTAGGTTACCTCCGCACATCCAAATCTGGTAAACACATCCAATAAACACCTCTACCAATTTTTAGACCAGAATATGAAACTTGGACCTATGATTTAGTTTTTTTTACATCCATCACTGTTTCCAGCCTGTGACCTGGATCAATTTTTTATTAAAGACATATTTTTCCGCTGCCAGCTTGCTAGACCTATGACTTAGTTTTTTTTTACATCCATTACTGTTTCCAGCCTGTGACATGGATCAGTTTTTTTATTCAAGACATATTTTTCCGCTGCCAGCTTGCTGGGCTTGTTGTAGCTTCATGTGCCTTATAATCTAACTTGTGACTAGGACAGGCACAGCATCTAGTCCCTGGCCGTTAATTCATCAATGTGAAAGACTAAACCCATATTTCAACCATGATACATTTTTCGGCCATACTGGGAATCGAACCCGGGACTGGTAGCTCAAGTAGAGAGACATGCTACGACTGAGCTAAGGTGTCAGATCCCTATGGCTTAGTGCCAACTCCATTACTCTTCAAAGTGAGCAAACTAACTGTTTTTTGATACCACAATTCCATTATTTCTTACGTAAACAAGTAGTTTTCCAGACTTGTGGTTGCGAGTGTGCTTTGATTGGTGTCACAATGCTTGTTGAGGTTAAAGTTTTATATTTACTTTTTTTTTAAGTAATTATAATGATTATAGAAAGGTTAAAAATAAAAATGTAGGTGGTTAAAATTATATAAACTACTTAGGTTTCTTAATATAAACAAATAACAAAAGTATTCAAAATCTGATTTGACTTCAAGAATTTTTAATGTACCGGTACAACTAGCCACACCATCTATCAAATGTCAATTCAAACATAATAAATTACATTGCTAGTTAGCTAGTAGTGTCATCACCATTTTGTATGTTTCTAGCAGAACCTGTTTAGTTTCAATTACCCACTGAAATGAAGAAATATGTCAAAAATAAATTGTATTTAAGCACCATTTGATTTATGCATTATTTCAGCTTGCACAGGAACCTTTGGAACAAAGTAACCGGGCAAGTCGAGGACTTACTGCATTCAATTTGGCTTTACTTTGAATCAATACAAGTATATTTCACACCTTATACTTAATGTACTTTAACCACAATACCGGGCCTATAATGCTTACTCTAAAAGATATTTCCAGGTTCTCTCCCCCCCAGATGTTCATTCCCGAGTCATATTCTCCAAGCTCTTCAAAATACGTCCTGTCTATGGCGAACAAGCCTCCAGCCATTGTCGGGGATCTGAAATATCAAACAGGTAGCTAGCTGTGTGCATTAGTCATTGTTTTAATAGTTGTTTAAACTAGACTGCACATTTTTATTCAGATTTCAAAAATTCGAGTATTCAGAATTTTCAATATGATCTTGAGTTTAATTATATTTCCTTTTGTCTAATTCTGGGAAAAAACAAACCTATATTAAATTTAGTTAAAACTTCCAAATATCTCTGACTATAAATTTTTTCACAAAGAAATATTTTTCTTAAAATATTGTTATTTGAATTTATGTATGAATCTATTAATTAAATTCAACCTTAAATATATCTCTAAATTATTCAAAATTGAATAAAGTTTGAAGTTTATAGTGTAGAAAGGTAGACTTCACTATTGTGCACCATAAGATAAATAGTTTTATGGATAATATGTTGTTCGGAAGAGAGCAATGGCGTAAAGATTGTTGAGAAAACGTTCAAACAGTATAATATATAATAACTAGCATTCACAAATCACAAGAAGCTCCCTTAAGAAGCAAGGAGAGTTCGGGTCTTGGATTTGTTGAAGGTCAATGCCACCATGTGCCAGCACTGAAATGATTCATAAGATAGTTGCGAGGTGGCCACACAGAAATATTCAAACTAGGGATGTGCGAGTACTCAAAAATTTGAGTTCGAGTAGAGTTTTAGTAGCTATTTAAACTTGAATCAAAGATTTTTATATATAACTCAAGAAATTTGATTACTCAGAATTTTCAATCTCTTTCTTGAAAATTCCTAGTTTGATTAATTCTATTCAATTTTAAGATAAGATTCCATAGCAAATAGGGTCTCTCAATATTTCCTTTTGTCTAATTAAAAAAATTTTTACAATAATTTATATTAAATTTATTTAAAAATTTAAATTTGTGTGATTATAAAGTTTTTCACAGCCAAATTTAACTTTAAAGTAAATATATTTGTACTTACTTATGGTTTATGCATGGATCTGTTACAGAAATTCCACTCGAATATTTCTTGTACAAATAATGCTTTATATTACTCAAACTAAAAAAATAAAAATAAACTATTTTTTCATCCAAACTCGACTCAAAGTGCAAAATTCCTACTTGCACACTCCTAATTAAAAACTCAACAGCCTTCATATGGGAAATGACCAATCAATACATTGCCAATGAATTCAGACAGGCTCTCGATTTCAACCCTAGATGGACTACTTCCTTGAACAACTGCTGTCATCGAGCGATAGTCAATATGAACCATATTAGTGTTGCCATCTAGTGAGATAAAGCTTCAACTAATCCTACTGTCTCTTGTCTGCCAAGGGAGCCACCTGTGTATGGGTGAAGTTTGTGCTCGGATGTGTTTATCATTGGGAAGAGACCGCCAAGACCTTAAACCATCGAATCCTTAGGATTTTTTGGGAGTCTCAAGGATAGAAGAAAACATCATATTAAAGATAAAAAAATTGGCAATTTAAAAAAAAATCTTAAATTGTAATTTATTTTAGAGTTTTAATATTGCTTAATGTTGGCTCAGCCACAACAAACTCTAGAAACTTAAGAACCAAAACTCAGAAAATTCAAATTAACACTGAACGTATGAATGTTATAACAATTTTGTCATAACAAATTATATTAACATTTAGTTACTATTTCTCTTTTCTTTTATGTTCATCCTTTTTTTGAAGTACCAGATTTAAATTCTAGTTCCGTGATTTGGATTCATATAATAGTGGATTAAATACAAATCTAGGTTTTTTTTTGTTTTGTTTTTGTCGCTGTGTTAGCTCTACAATCTTTACCTATCCCACTTATTTTTATAAATAGAACATTAAGCAGTTAAACCTTTATTAGTTTTATTCAACTTTGAGGTAAACCATATTATACATGGGAGTAGGTATATGAAACAGGATTAAGTACAAATTAAAGAAATAAACCTAATGTGGCTTTTACAAAGGGGTATATGGTTCTCACATTATATTACTACCATCGGGCAATGTGATAAAATCGGTCACCACTGCCCAATCTGTTGACCTAGCTTCTTTTACTCAGGAGTGTGAAATGACAAAGCCACTCTGCTCCCACGCTTACACCCAAAATGAAACTAAAAAAAAGCCAATTTTGGGGGGTGGGGGGGGGTGTAGGGATAGGTGAAAGTAGTGATTAGTGATAAGAGCACATATATGGGAGGAGCAGATAATAGAAAGTGTGAAAGTGAAAGGAGAATAATGGAAGTGATTAAAGGAGGAAGAATGGTGGAAAAATAGACAAAGATGGAGGCATTTTACTTAACTGAACCAGCCATAGGCTGAAAACAGTTGATGATAGGAAGATATAAAAGGAACCATTAACATAAAGAACAAAACCCTCTTTCCAACACATTAATTAATTGTAAAATATAAATGAATAAGTGCCTAATGACTTCTAAGTCGTGTAATGTAAGTGTTAAACAAAAGGAAACCAACCATAAAGGAGAGTTAGGTTAAGCCTTGCGAGAAACAAATTAATTTCTTCATACACTCTTAACACTTTCCATCTTATGATCACTTTCGCAGTTATAGATTATTAAAATGTTCATAAATATTCCTTTTTCACTAAGACAAACACAAATAACATAATATATTTGGAAGAAGGTATAGGATAGGTGGATATAAACATATAAAAGGGATGAACATAACATGGCTTTTATATTGTGTTCGTTCCTTTTATATGTTTCTATCCACCTTTCCTATACTTTCTTCCAAATATAATACATTTACCTCATAAAGTGAAAAGAGGTTTTCCTTATAGAGAAATAACAGATATAAATTGGATGCCACAGTTTTGTGTCTCTTAATATGAACAAGGAATATCAAAACCACCATCATCATTACCTTGAAATGTTATTGACTAACAGGCAGCACCAAAAAACAATAGATTGGAATATTCGTTAGCTAATGTAAAAAAAAGTTTGGATTTAACATACAAAAGTCAATTTAGGGGTATCAATTAAGAATAAACAAAGGTTCAAGTTGTACTAAAGTTATGTTTTTAATCGGGGTAGATAATCAGCACTCATAAATGTTCCCTAAAAATTGAGACTGTAGTCAAAATATCCACTCAGCCATGGAGCTGATGATTATGATAGCAACATACTTGATAGGTTTTATGAAGTCTGACTCTGCGGCGAGAGTTCCCGTTGGCAGGTTCTCCCACTTGAAGTGCAGCCCCCAGTTGAAGCCCCCTCTCACAAGGGGCGAGGCAGAGTACTCGAATGTGTCTGAGTTGATGATGTCGATGATAGGCATCACTATGTTGGTGTTTGAGCTGGCGATACGGGTCACCAGGGGTTGAAGCCAGTCTTGGTTCACTTCTACGTGGCTGTCTAGGAACACAAGGGCCTGTTGGCAATATCAGCGGGTATTAGGATCACAGGAATACACCTATGGGGTAGCCACGGTGTGGTGAGCCTATCTCATCTTTTGAATGTAACAAGATAATGTGCCGACTCCTGGTAAATAAAATTTAAACTAGAATAGTTATCTGATAAGTACATCAAACTTAAATGTTCATTTGTTCTCTTCCCCTTGTCAACAAATGTTCCATCATCACTGAACTTGTGCATCAGTATACGCCATTCACGACCTAAGTTTACTTGGATGACAGCTCAAAAAGTAACTAAAAAATAGTCCCTAAAATATCAC
>CABFWB010000944.1:6655-17776 GCA_902151455.1 Timema bartmani
GAATATATAGTATCCACAGCTAGGCATGATGAGGTGACCAGTGAGAAGAAGTGGGGGGAAATTCCATTTACTTCTGGAAGGTTGACTCGCTGGGCTAACAAATCCAGAGCTACTTTCAGTCTACTCACGAACTTTGATGAGTGCGGAGCAACATTATCTATAGGCACGGTCAGTCACTATTGCTGCGACGCCTCATCTGATGGGGCAGGGGTCTTCGAGGCATAAATCCACGATGAGGGTATGTAAACAAAGTAAACAAGAGTTACAAGTCGAGTATGTGGAAACTGTATATCAGTACAAAATGGTGATTGCTTGCTTCAAGCAGTTAATATTCATATTCTGAGGTATAACCACGCTAAACCAATTTAGCCCGTTACAAACCAACGCCCACAGTATTCACAAAGCACAGATAGACCTCCATGGCAAACCGCCTTAGCGTAGCACATTTTGCATGCACATTCACATTTTTGCGCAATCTTGCTACTGAAAGACAATCAGCAATCACGGCAAAAGTACGAGCACTTAAATGCGGCTGTCAAGGATATTATGGCATCAAAATTGTTTTGATTATCATTGTAAAATACTAATCCAGGTAGCACTTAAAGGAATGTTCGGGAGGGGTAGTAGGCCTCTCAAATAGTACTTGCCTCCTCCGACGTTCCCTGAACTTGGTGATTTTTATTATGAGAGGTAAGTTTGAAATTGTTTCAGTTCAGTGAGCCCACCACCTTTCAAAAGATTCACTAGGGTATTACGGCATAGTTCCTCTGCTTTGACTTTTTGAATAGGATGACTAATTTTGATTTTTAAAGGTGTTCACGTCCATCCAACCTGGTTCTCTTTTATTATCACATATAGCTTTGGCGACAATCGACCTACGGGCAAGGAAAAGTGTGTCGCTATTTTGAATAGTACCGATTCCTTGTTTGTTACGTTTGTTACAGTTATATATACTAGTAGGGGATAGCTTATCACAATAACATACACTCCCACGAGGCTCTTTAAAATGTCTGAGTTTAACGTACAGTGGTACTGTACTTAAGAACAAACTATTACTCTGCAACACGTGACTTACGTAATCCAGTAAGGATCGAGCGTCTAACTGATACACTCGCCTAAAAGAGACGAATACATGATTCAATATTGAATCTGTTCTGTTCAAAAATAAGCCTACATGATCATCGGCACTGACACCACAGTCCTGTAGCCGATTGATCAAAACAGTAATTTGCTCTTCAAGCCAACTTAATGCGTCACGATCGCTTGCTGGAGCACCAACTTCTCTACCAGTATAAGAAATGCCTCAGTTGTTTTATTCTCTCCTCGAAGATTTGAAGAACGATACCTGAGACAACTCTCCACCAACCTGATTTACTAGGCCACTAATTCCTAGCTGTGGTGTTGAGTGATAGGTGTCACGGCCGGTGGTGGCGTGGTATTGTCTCCTTGTCCTGGGAGGATAGACCGGGCACCTCAATCATCCATTTGAAATAAAACACAAAAGTTTGAATTCAAACACGAGTCCATCTAACTTCAAAGTAAACACTCTAAATATAACTGTTCCAACCATATTAAGTTTAAAATACTTATTTCATTTTTTGTAAACTTACGCGTGTGTTTTTCCTCTTTAAATACTAAGATAAATATATTACTTTTCAATTTCAAACCTTTTTGTATTAATTTAATATGTTAGTACCATTTTTCCTAAACATTATTGATTTAACTGTTTAATATAAATGATACCAACAATTGCAACGTGTGCGTAACAAAATACACTTGGAAAATAAAGTTCGTTGAAAAATATTGTCCTTGCACGCTATAAATCAAACAAACCATCATGTAAAAATATTGGGTTTTTCAAACGGCTAAATCAACAAAGTAAATGGTTATAGTATAATTTCCCTGATTAAATATTTTGTCGATGTATTTGAATGACTGTAAAAAATAGCTGGCTACTAAAACATCTTGAAACAAATGTGATGTGCCATCCAGCCTAAAGCCTGGGTCACTTTTTATTCATGTCATAGTTTCATATGCTTTATAATCTAACTTAGACTAGGACAGGTAAAAAATACAGTCCACGACAGTTAATTTATCACTATGAAAGGTTAAACCAATATTTCACCAATGATAAATTTTTAGACATGCCGAGGATCAAACCCAGGACCCTTGACTCAACAAACAAATTATCATGCGCAAATATAGAGTTTTCTCTATTTTTAATAACCGGCTAAAGCAACAATATAATTTATCCGGTTAATTATTATGTCGGTATTTTTGAATGTTTGTAAGAGCTTTATACTAAAACACCTTGAAACAAATGCGAATGAAACACTAGATCTATATAATTTTCGTTTTAAAATCATATACCATTTAATGTTCGGCAGAGCGTAAAAGGTTTATTTATTCGGATCTAAATTGACGGTTTCTAGATGTCAACGCCATCTGTTAGTTCGAAACTTCAACCACGATCTCGGCTAGTAAACAGGATTACCACCACCCTAATGACACAATAAATTTAGCTTTAAACAAGATATTGCGTGGGAAACGAAAATATACCTTAAACCTTAGCTGCCATGTACCACAAATTAGTAAAAAATAGATATTCCTGTTAGAAATATTATTAAAAGTAATTTTATATTCAGAGTGGTAATTTTTAATAGTCAGAATTAAGTTTTCTATTGGTAGAGATAAAAAACAGGAAAATTATTTTTGCAATATGTGGCATGTTTTCATGGCTTGCATTATAAATAATAATAATAATAATTATTATTATTATTTTGTTTTAGAATTAAATAAAAGTTTTTTAATTATATATAATAATTTAATTTTGATTCGTTATGGTTCGCAACCTAAGCCCCAGGTCAATGTTTTTATTCATGTCATAGTTTCATAAAATGCGTATTAGTCTAACTTAAGACTAGGACACAATCCAGTCCTCTGTCTGTTCATTTATTACTATAAGATGTTAAACCAAAATTTTCAGCCATATCAATAGTCGAACCCGGGACCATTATCTTAGTAGGCAGACATGCCATCGTTTGCATATTTTATAAAATTTGATCCAGGACATTGCAAACGTGAATTTAATAAGTGGCTAAAGCGACTCCAATTATAATTTTCTCTCTATCTTTTTGATTTGAGTGGTTGTGGTGACTAAAATAAAGAGGATAGTAACCTTCTATAACACCTTGAATAAATGTACCCAACTACTAATATAAGACCTAATATTCTGTTTGACTAAACTTGAAATGGTCAGCTAAAAGAAGGTTTTGGTACGGCAGTGATACAACGGTGGTTTGGGTAGGAGAGGAAGCAAAGAAATCTTGTGTGATAAGTTGTCTATTTCTAAGCTAGTGGCCATAGTATTGTTACTTGTAGATGTTCCCTTTTATACTAATTTAGAAAATCTTCTTTAAAATATAGTTTTACTAGTTAAAGAGGGAGAAACTTATATATTAGGAGATTAATCGCGTCCAGTTAATCCCAAACATCAAGCATGCCGCTGACCGCCTTTCCATGGCCAGAGATAAGTCCCGGTCGGCCGGAGCTTGCTGCCGGGAGCAGAGCATCGACATCTTCAACGAGGTTGTCCGGTACAGAGCCCACCTCCCCTTCACTGCTTTCCAGGGGTGGCACCCACACACAAGCTGGAAAATCCGTGGCAGGTGCTAGCTCGTGTAGCTCCTAAGTCGTCATCCAGCCCGTCTGGATCCCAGTAATCTGCAATTGAAAAATACATATTGATTATTGTCGAGGAAAAAACCACCCACCAATTGCTCTCAAATATATAGCAGAACGCTAATTACCCATGGAGCAAGGCAAATTCCGTCCTCGGTAAATAACCCCCAATGGTTCAGAACTATCGGGAACGGCCGGTTGGACGATACCGGCAGGCGCCAGGCGCGCGTCTTCTTGAAATTTTATCAAAGGAGGAAATACCACTGTAAATCAAAGACCTAATAATCAAAATAGTTACCATTAAAATATACGAAACTGTTTGAAACATACCTGTATTTATCCAATTTTCCAGCGCGTCGAAACTAATTTTAATGTTTATTAAACCCAATTATGAATTATAATGACCGAATGTAATGATTTAAGGGTCTATTTATAGTCGCTTCAATGGGGTGAGCTGCATGTAAAGGTGTATGATTATTATTGGTCAATAATTTTGTTTCCTCGTCGGTGATTGGCCGATTCATGTAAAACAGCACGGATTTATCATTAAGAGTCAATTGTGCTTACGCATCCGCCGAGTGTGGATGTGTTCCCCCTCCCCCTGGGTTATAAGGGGCACAATATAATGTGAAGGACCGCTATCCACTCGCTGTGGTCGTGTATTTTCAATATCGCTCCAACGCAAATGCTGATATACATCCTCATTTACTTTAATCCCCTTGTCACCTGACTTTAAACAGAAGCCTTACCTAATTGGTAGGAATCAGGCAGTGTTGGTCGTTTTTGTTTTTTTTACCATCCTTGCTCCTACACAAATGCTGGTACACATCATAATTTACTTTAATCACCTTGTCACCTGACTTCAAACATAAGCCTTACCTATGTGGTAGGAATCGGGCAGTGGTGGTCGTGTTTTTTCCAACCTCACTCCCATACAAATGCTGGTACACATCTTCATTTACTTTAATCGCCTTGTCACATGACTTCAAATAGAAGCCTTACCTAAGTGGTAATACGTTTATTTCGAACAAACGCTAATTACTATACAATAATGCTTGTAGGTTTTCACATTTCACTCCCACGAAAATGCTGGTAAACATCTCGCCCGGTCACACACTACCGTAAATACATGGGCAAAAATTATTTGCACGGATGTAGATTGTGAAGAACGGCAAAGGTGGGCACGCTGTCTAAATGTTAAGATCACCTGCTGAGGGAGGGGGTAGGTAGGGTTTAAAATCCCTACTAGTGTTGGTAGTTCTCCCTTTGTCAACAAATTAATACGTTTATTTTAAACAAACGCTAATTACAATACAATAATGCTTGTAGGTTTTCACATTTCACTCCTACGCAAATGTTGGTACACATCTCGCCCAGTCACAGTCTACCGTAAATACACAGGCAGGAAACATTTGCGCGGATGGAAAGTGGGAAGAACAGCATCAGTGGGCACGTGGTTCAAATGTCAAGCTCACCCGCTAACGGAGGATACTAAGGCTGATAGTTCTCCCTTTGTCAACAAAATAATTACGCTTATTTTGAACAAACGCTGATTATTAATACAGTAATGTTCCTAGAGTTTTCCCCATTTCCCTCACACACAAATGCGGGTACATCCTAATCTCCCTGTTAAATGATTAACAAACACTAATTACTCTCGTGCCTGCCTCTTTAGATCGTTGCTATAAAACATTTTAATTTTAATTCATTCAAACAAGACACACTCAGACAAATATATCAAGGTTCGAATCCATGTTGGTAGGCAGGATATCTACATCCGTACATGCCGACTTTAGAAATACAACAATCTGTTTTAATAGGGCTTGTTTGCGAAAAATCGGCCCCTCAATGAGCGTTAGAAACCACATCTGAGCCATGGCCTTCAGAGGTCGTTCCAAAAGCCAAGGAGGGTGGCGACTCATACCCGATGTGTCAACATACTTTCCGTTGAGTAATTGTGACAAAAATGAACACTATTAAGTCAGGGGTGGGGGTTAATGACTCTTCAATAGGGACATTGCTATTCGCCTTCAACATTTATGGCTAAAATAAACAAGTTTAGTCACACTGGAGGGTTAACGACTCTTCCTAAGGGTTCAATGATACCCTCCAAAAGCGCTAGTCGGTTATGACATTTTAGCCCCCGGGGGTATATGACACACAGAGCTCACATGGATTGGAGGAGGGAGGGGGAGAGTGGTGAAAAATTAAAAATTAAAGTACCTGTGGTCGAACGAGGTAGCCCTGTAACTTAGCTCATTATGTGCGATGGCACAGACAGAAAAGGATGTAAGGAGGGGATACACCTTCGCTCGTTCCCAAACTCAACCGTCACGGGACGCGTGCCCGACGCCCGAGACTACATGATCCCCCACAATAAATAAAAAACTCCCACACCAATAAATAAACAAAAACTCCCACACAAAATCCCTCCCAGGGACACACATAAAAACAATGAAACAATCAAATGGGGCAAAAAACTAATGGGGCACACATAAAATCAAATGAGCACACATAAGAAATCAAATGGGATGAAAATCAAATGGGGCTGAAATCAAAATGGAGCAAATTGTACTGGTACGCCACACACACTACTAAGGAGTCGGTCTCCCCGACCACTCAGTCACAGTGACAGGTAGTATGTAACCAGGAGTCAGCCCCCCTGACCACTCAGTCACAATTACAGGTAGTATATAACCGGGAGTCAGTCCCCCTGATCACTCAATCACAGTAACAGGTAGTATGTAACCAGGAGTCAGCCCCCTGACCACTCAGTCACAGTGACAGGTAGTATGTAACCAGGAGTCAGTCTTCCTGACCACTCAGTCACAGTGGCCGGTAGTATGTAACCAGTAGTCAGTCCAACTGACCACTCAGTCACAATGATAGGTAGTATGTAACCAGGAGTCAGTCCCCCTGACCACTCAGTCACAATGACACGCTGATATCTGAGCGCACTAAGTGGAAAGTGATGTGTATCGGAATTCAATATTCCGACGAGCACAGAGAATATTTCCATATTAAGTCGAGGACTTGGGAAATCTTGTATCCTTTCTGCGCATGCGTGTGTACATTACTATCAACTAGTAGCTGCACAACTACCAAATTACGCACAAGTTTCCATGATAGTTGCTTGTTTCGCTGATAGTTGCCATGGTATTTGATAGCACAAACGGTCACATAGTTGGCTTGTATTGAATTAAGTAAGTAATCATCCCCCGTGAGATCAGAGCATGTGAAATACAGTAAGTAAAAAACGCGTGAATCCCTTTGAAACTATTAGCCGCACGCCACTTATTCATGTTATAACCTGAAATTTACGCACGTTAATAATTGATCATGTTTTATGATTGCGAGTCTGTTATCACCACGTATTCAGCCGTGGAGGCTATTGACGGGATTTCAGGATTTGTGGATTGATGGGGATTTCTCGGACATTAATATTCTATTATTTTATTGAGTCCAGAACAGTTGCCCTACATTTAGTTTATATCAGCTCAAGTCTATTCCTGACTTTAGTTTATATCAGCTTAAGTCTATTCCTGACTTTATTTAATATCAGCTCAAGCTTGTTTCTGACTTTAGTTCATATCAGCTCAAACCTATTCCTGTCTTATTGAGTCTCGATTATGAATTAATAGGGAACATCATATTATGAAAACTGATGAGGCACTTCTGTAAAATATGGTTTGTTTAAAAAGTGACGTTGAAATATTCATCACGGTCTTATTAAACATCTCGTCACCCACTTCGGGGGTCGAACGCAATCACGGTCTTATTAA
Organism: Timema bartmani; assembly: GCA_902151455.1. Taxonomy (NCBI): domain Eukaryota; kingdom Metazoa; phylum Arthropoda; class Insecta; order Phasmatodea; family Timematidae; genus Timema; species Timema bartmani. The sequence continues at coordinate 14,119 of CABFWB010000944.1, forward strand.
ACATCTCGTCACCCGCTTCGGGGGTCGAACGCTCGTCACTTTCACAATATAACAGGTGATAGTTTGAATCCTGGTCAGGTGTATTGAGAAGGGTTCTTCCACTTCACCTCCACACAAATGCGGCTACACTTTCTCTAAATGCAACCTTCCTCATCTTTAACACATTAGCAAAACTAGTACAAAGGCATATAACACGAACAGTAAGTAAATAGTAAGACGCGCTGACAAAAAAATATTGTTTTTTGAAACGTAATTTTCAAAGTTTTCTTTGAACTAAACTTTTTTCGTTTGATTTTAATTGAATCTTATTTATTGCTTGGATTGTTCTCGAACCATTCTGCGTGCACACATCTCCTATTTTACTATGAATAACAAATTACGTCACGACATAATGATTCAAAATGTTCCACTGGCACTGAAATGGTTATTAAGATCCACGCCCGACTAACCGGGATACTAGACACAAACCAGCAAACTTATCCAAGTCCGGGATTCTACAGTTCTCATTTTAAAACAGGAAAAATATTGTTCTTGATTTATTAAAAAATATTCATGCCAATTTAGTTTTATTTCCTTTAAATCTGGTTAAAATATTTTCTAATGAAGACTCCAGGCTGATGTGAGGCCTGATTCGAGCTATATTACCTGCCTGGCTGCGTGTTATCCGTGGGGCGAGACGGGATATTAACACCAGTGGCGTAACCAGAGGGAGATAAGCGTTCCAACACCCTGCCCCACCCTTCCCATCTACCATTCGTTTCTCTAGAATTTAATAACTACGCCCCACCTCCCCCATATTTGAAGATATACACTAAATGTGTCTGAAGTTTAAATGAGAATTCTCAGACCAAATAAACCTTAACAAATCAAGATGTTTTCACTGGCACCAGTGAGATTATACAGGATGGTTGTAAAGTCTGGACACAGGCAAATACCCAGATGCACAAATATACGTACCTATACGTATTTTAATACATTAAATATATTAGGATACATTAAATGACATTACATAATATGTTATTATTGCTGTCCATCTTTGTTTGGCCATTGCCTATGTGCCCAAACTTTGTAGCCACTCTGTATTATACATTTGTATTCACTGGAACTTAGATTATAATTAAAATATAAAGAGATAGCACCCTCCACCGACCCATACAAGTTTTCTAGTTACGCCACTGCTTGACACACTTGTGACCTGACACTACCTCTCAACTAGAACTTGTAAAACAGTACCTACCCCCTACAACCTACAACTCCTAACACACACGTGAAGGCCACACAGTCCCCTACCCTCCACTCTGCCCCTTTCTTCCCGTCCCTCACTTGGGTCTGCCCGCCACCGCACTCTTCCCCTTTCTTCCCTTCCATTGCAGAGAGACCCTCCACTCTGCCCCTTTCTTCCCGTCCCTCACTTGGGTCTGCCCGCCACCGCACTCTGCCCCTTTCTTCCCTTCCATTGCAGAGAGAAGGGTCTGCCCGCCACCGCACTCTGCCCCTTTCTTCCCTTTTATTGCCGAGAGAAGTGTCTGCCCGACACCGCACTCTGCCCCTTTCTTCCCTTCAATTGCTGATAGAAGTGTTTGCCTGCCACCACACTCTGCCCCTTTCTTCCCTTTTATTGCCGAGAGAAGGGTCTGCCCGACACCGCACTCTGCCCCTTTCTTCCCTTCAATTGCTGATAGAAGTGTTTGCCTGCCACCACACTCTGCCCTTTTCTTCACCAAGAGAATGGTCTGCCCACCACCGCACTTTATACATTACGATGCGCTCACTGAATACAGCGGTAAGTTGAAAGGCACGCCCTGATTTTTGAAAGAATCGCGTTCTGGGAGGCCTTTTTTCCTGTCATAATCATATAATACGGTAGGATTGTGGTTGTAAAAAAGGCCTTTCAGACTCATATATAGTTCCTAAAGAGTTCTCACCTCAATAAGTTTTATAATCAATGGGAGACTTTGATTAACATTTCTCGACGCTACATACAGAAATGTTGCGATGACAAACTAATTCAACTAGCGTCTGGCTTGATCTTTCAATGGGGAATGTAATAAGCTCATTTCATGCAGAAACTACATCACATATTCATATAAAGGGCCTTATCTGACAGTTAGAACAGTTGCTACAGTACAATATACATAGGAAGGGCCTTATATGACAGTCAGAACAGTTGCTACAGTACAATATACATAGGAAGGGCCTTATCTGACAGAACAATTGCTACAGTCCAATATATATAAGAAGGGACTTGTCGGACAGAATAGTTGTTACAGTCTAATATTCATAGGAAGGGCCTTATATGACAGAAGAGTTGCTACAGTCCAATATACATAGGAAGAATCTTATTTGACAGTTAGAACAGTTGCTATAGTTCAATATTCATTGAAAGGGCCTTATCTGACAAAACAGTTGCTAAAATCCACTTTTCATAGGAAGTGCTTTATCTAACAGCTATAACAGTTGATACAGTACAATATACACAGGAATGACCTTATCTGACAGAACAGTTGCTACAGTTCAATGTTCATTTGAAGAAACCTTATCTGACCACCAGAGAAAGCTACTTCCTCTACTATCACGTATTCATACGTCAAGTCATGTTATTTGCAGCTGTCACGTTTGATAGATATTATCAATACATATAAAATAACAATAATAATATTGTTGCGTGCTATCAATATTGATCGTAATAAAACATTTTTGTGTTCTATAAAAAGATTTTACTGCCATAATCCTGTTGTAGGATGTAAATGAACAAGTTAAGAATATAAGTCTACGCTCGATTTTTTTTTACTCAATAGGATTTAAAAATAATAATAATAACAATAATAATAATAATAATAATAATAATAATAATAATAATAATAATAATAATAAATCTTCATCATTCTGCGTGTGAAAATTGCTAAGCCTAGAGGAGTTTTATTTATAAACGAGTGTAATTATTTATTTCTAATAGTGTCCGGCTGTTTTGAAAACAAAGTGAATAGGGAGTTTAGTCTATTGTTTGAAACGTGAGCTACTGTAATTTATCAGGGAGGTGAAAAATAAAAGGATTAAAAGAAGTTATTTAATCATTTCCCACGCTTGTGTATACTTGTTTTTATCCTCCACCCCTCCACTCCCCGTCCATTCTCCCTCCACTTCCCCTACACCTTCACCAACCCCATTAAAATCCACCATTATGCATGGTAATGACGAAGTGACTTTGTTATCTTGGTCTGGACAATGACTTGTCATAAAAAAAAACATTGTGTATTTGTGAGGGGATGGAAGAGGTGGGCTAATAAATAAAATAATGGGGCGACAAATCAATCAACTGCGGGTGTAATAAATCCCAATAACAATTTATAAAAATAAATGGTACAATACAATCGTACATAGGTTAATTCCTCATATGGTCTATTATCCACACTAAACCAGGAATCTAGAAACAATCTTCTGGACCATCCTGTATTCAATCCCCTGGTGTCTTGTTGCCGTACTAAACCAAGAGTCTAGAAACAATCTTCTGGACCATCCTGTATTCAATCCCTTGGTGTCTTGTTGCCGTATTAAACCAGGATTCTAGAAACGGGAACTAGGCTTTGTTTATCCGCCATCTCTCTAGACTTTAACTGTGACGGTAATAAAATGGCTATTAGTGAACATTGCGACTCAC
>CABFWB010000944.1:28500-43151 GCA_902151455.1 Timema bartmani
ATTTTATATATATATATTTTTTTTAATGTTCCAACATGATTTGTTCCAGTTTGATAGCACCCGTAGCCTTGCCAAACATTTTGTTGGCGGAGCTTAGTAATCCAAGATTACTGAACATGATGTCATGTTTATTCCAATGAGGCTGACAGATGCTCCCATACGTCCACATAGACCTACGTCTCAAAACTGGGGGAAGAATAATTGACCCTAAATATAACACGAAACTGGGCTCATTCCATTTTTAAAACTAATTTAAGTAAAAACCTGCATCTGTAAAACTATAACTACGAGATATACAATATTAAATGCTTTTATCACTCATTTATTTCTTCATCGCTTGAGTGCCAAATATTATTATTAAATCTACTTTAAAAAATCCACTACAGACACCCTTGGATCATGGGACCAAAATACATAATGGTTTAATTGACTGTATTGAGTTTGATTAAAATCTAATTAAATATAACTTTCTCCCTAAATCCTGGTCCTGGTAACATCTACCAAGTGATTTATTAACAATATACGTCGCAGTTTTGCAGTGTTGGTCTGTTGAATTGATTGGCCAAATATGTACGCATATTTCAAAATAGTTTAGGAAACCTTAAAGCGGCTAATTTTTTTTTAAATTTACACGCAAATAAAGACTTGATGGTTTTGAAAGGTTAAGCCAAACAAGTTATTGGACTAAATTAAAAAATGACATCTGGACGCGGGAATCAAAACTGGGACGTTTGGTTTAGCGTACTAATGCTCTTATCATTGAGCTATCCAGGTATCATCGTGTGCTCATGGTCATTCTTCACTCATATTTTAAGGCACAGTCTGTGATGGACGTGTAGATATCAAAACCACTGGTGAATCGGTTGTGTCTTAATATAATGCCAGTAGAACAAATACACTGTGCCTTCCAAGAGAATCAAGATGATGTTCACACGTCCATCATAGCCTTCACATATGATTGAAGAATTACCCTGGGCATGGGAAGATCCATGGATGGCTCAGTGGTAGAATTTTGGTTCACTAAACCAAATACCCCGGGTTAGATTCCCATTTTCCAGTGTAATTTTTTAATTTATTTGAATATGACTCAGTTACTGATGATCTGCGTTCTTATACTCATTCATCCCCTCAAATTTACTTGCCTAATTGTATAGCGTTGCTTCCTTCCATTTAGACACTTAAGTTACGTTCACAATGTACATGTCGGAAACTATTTATCTGTTAAAACTCTGGACACTCTTAGCCCCAAAATGATGGACCCTAAAGAACTACTCAGAGGTGTTCTAGTGTACAGTCTGATTTTATAAGTGGTACGCGATGTTAAAACTGGTAAATAATGTTTCCCCAATGTCGGGGGAAAATATTATAAATGTATTTATATTCTTAGTTTAATTAATAATCCGACACTTTAGCTCAGTTGGTAGCGTGTCTGTCTACTGAGTTAAGGGTTACCAGCTCGATTCCCAGCATGGCTGAAAATGTATCATCGATGAAATGTTGGTTTACCCTTTCACACTGATGAATTAACGGTGGGGGACTGGATGTTGTGCCTGTCCTAGTCTTAAGCTAGATTATAAGACATAGAAAGCTACAACAGGCATAACAGGCCAGTGTTGGAAAATATATGGCTGGAATAAAAAGTGACACAGGCCACAGACTGGAAACAGTAATGGATGTAGAGTAAAGTTTAGTTAATAGTGTGAAGATCCACAACAGAGTAGTTCACAAGGAAGTAAGCCTATTATTGGAAGCTTTGGATAACTCAATGAATCAAATAATACATATTTCTAGACCGCCAGCAACATGTTAGTGACATTCAATGTTGGGGATTCCTGCAGAAACCAGAGTTTATGTCATTCTGTGAAGTTTAACCCATCCATTAACTTAATGTTGGGGGTTCCTACAGAAACCAGAGTTTATGTCTGTCTGGAAGTTTAATCCATCCATTAACTCAATGTTGGGGGTTCCTACAGAAACCAGAGTTTATGTCTGTCTGGAAGTTTAGTCCATCCATTAACTCAATGTTGGGGGTTCCTGCAGAAACCAGAGTTTATGTCTGTCTGGAAGTTTAGTCCATCCATTAACTCAATGTTGGGGGTTCCTACAGAAACCAGAGTTTATGTCTGTCTGGAAGTTTAGTCCACCCATTAACTCAATGTTGGGGGTTCCTGCAGAAACTAGAGTTTATGTCTGTGAAGTTTAGTCCATCCATTAACTCAATGTTGGGGGTTCCTACAGAAACCAGAGTTTATGTCATTCTGTAAAGTTTAACCCATCCATTAACTCAATGGTTGTAAAGATACGCACAGAGAGTCAAACGCACCGCGGATATGGGACTGACTCATTCACCAAACATTTAGGAGAGAGATTCTGGTTTGAATCCAATCTGAGGTGGATTCTTGTTTGCTCGTGGTTTTAAAACACAAGAATGATTAGGAGTTCACTAGGAGCTGATGATTGATCTGAATAAACATAATATTGAAGACTTCAATATTAAGTATGTCTAAAATATAGTAAATATTATGGTCTAGGAGACATTTTTCACTATATCTGTCCAACACTTACCGATGCAGGTGACAAATAATTTATTTCAGCGTCATGCAGTTTGGAAGTAATAATATTTAAGAAATGAGATATTGGTGTATTCCCGAGCATCGATCGGTTTATATAAAAGTGTGTATTCTCCATCCTCTGTACATCACTTACAATGTATTATTCGTCCTCTGTACATCACTAACACTGTTTATGTGTCCTCTGTACATCACTGACACTGTTTTATATGTCCTCTGTACATCACTGACACTGTTTTATATGTCCTCTGTACCTCACAGACTCTGTTTTATCTGTCCTCTCTACATCACTAACACTGTTTTATCCATCCTCTGTACATCACTGACACTCTTTTATCCACCCTCTGTACCTCACAGACTCTGTTTTATCTGTCCTCTGTATATCACTGACACTCTTTTATCCACCCTCTGTACCTCACAGACTCTGTTTTATCTGTCCTCTGTACATCACTGACACTGTTTTATCCACCCTCTGTACATCATTGACACTGTTCTATCTGTCCTATGTACATCACTAACACTGTTTTATCCATCCTCTGTACATCACTGACACTCTTTTATCCACCCTCTGTAACTCACAGACTCTGTTTTATCTGTCCTCTGTACATCACTGACACTGTTTTATCCACCCTCTGTACATCATTGACACTGTTCTATCTGTCCTCTGTACATCACTAACACTGTTTTAACCATCCTCTGTACATCACTGACACTCTTTTATCCACCCTTTGTACATCCCTAGCCCTGTTTCTCTACTCGATATAAAAACTATTCTCGTGTGTTCTGAAAAATGTCATAATGTGATCTGTTCACTAATTCAGTATTTGTCTTCGTTCCATGCAATCAATGAATGCTCCAAATCGTCTCTCCCACAAAATATCTAAAATAACGTTAGAACTAGCATTTAAAACGTACCATTTATATTTTATGTACTATATGTAAGTCTTACCTTCACTGATTACATTATGACTGTCTTATAAACTACACTATAGGGGGACCAAGCAAGGTAGCAGTCTTACCTTGACTTATTACACTATGTCTCTATATTATAAATCACACCATAGTGAAACCAACCAGGGTAGTCTTACCTTTACTGATTACACTATGATCCTATCTTATAAACTACACTATAGTGGATCAAAGCAAGGTAGCATTCTTACCTTTACTGACTACACTGTGATCATATCTTATAAACTACACTATAGTGGAACAAAGCAAGGTAGCATTCTTACTTTCACTGATCACACTATGACTATCTTATAAGCTACACCATAGTGGAACCAAGTAAGGTAGCAGTCAAGTAAGTAGCCAGATATAATACCTCTCCTTTTCCTGAGATTCAATCTTTAATTTACATTTTTTGTTTGGATTTTATTGCCAGTGTTTAATTAATAAGGTAATTAAAGTAATGTTAAAGTTGGCTTAGTATTTGCTAACAACTACGTCCTCCTACTTATCCCTCAACCCACTATTTTATTTGTTCATGTATACATGTAATAGTCACTAGGCGCCGTCTCACCCAAATCAGCACCTTCACCTACTTAATAGGTCACAAGATTCCACTGCGGGAAATGTTCATCTGTACGCCTGACGCTTCTGTGCTCTATATTTCCGGTGGCTTGACTATACAACTCTTGAGTACCCTGACGCAGCTTACTTGAATTACGAGGAATTTCCTTGGAAATCCCGAGATTGTAAATAATTTACCTTTGGGTGTCGCTAAATTTAGCAGATGATGAATTACGGCGGTAAGAATAGAAACCTCACATCTTCAAAATGGCGTCTACGAGTTTTCTGTGTGGTTAAAACCCCTTCTATATTGGAAAACAAAGGAACCATAAAGAATATCTGTGTTAATAGTTTCTTAGTGTGTGTGTGTGTGTGTGTATGTGTGTGTTTACGCACTCTCCAGAAGCTCCTGTATGACTCAGCAAGCTGACATTTTGCACACTTACAGTAAAGAGCACAGAACCCAATAAAGCCGAATTTTCAATATTTTTTTTAAGTTTATTTAAAGGTTCTCATGAATTAAAAGAAATGAGCGAGGGATTTTCATTTTCAGCTTATACTGAAATCATTAGTTGCATTGTAATAGTTCAAGTTAAGTTCGCCAGTTGTCATCAAGCTTGTACTAGTTATTAGTAATATTACTAATATTATTAGTGTATTCTTAGTGTCAGGGACTTATAGTACTGAACACACAATTATAAACAAAATTAGGAGGGTGAATTTTGATGTTATTTGAGATTGCAATGTTGTAATTTAATTATTTATTTATCAACGGTAGTTAACGTGCACTTTCTAAACTGATTACATCGACACACGACTTACAAACTAACTATATTCTAGAATAGAAACTACACCCAGTCCATCTCTGTGAAATGGAAAGCCCCGATTTCCCCAAAAATACATGCTTTTGTCATGCAGGGAATTGAACCAGGACCCTTAAGCTTAGAAGACTGAGCTAAAGTATCGGTAGTAATGTTTGTGCAAGAGTTATGTCTGCTAACAACCAGGTGATGGTGTCACTGTCACGGATAGACTAGCTTGTAAGTCGTGTGTTCTGTTTTGAGACTTTCTTCTACGTACGTTCTGTCTGTGAAATGTTCCTCCTGTTGCTCATTGAGGGCAGCAACAGGTTGATCAAGGGAATACACTCTGTTCATACAAAACATGGACCTGCTTCTCACCTCAACACACTCAGCTGTGGGAGAGTGTCAAGGAGCGTCACAGCTTCGAAGCCCGGCCGAGGCAGAATATGATTTCCACGTTGTGTTGACAAAAATGTGATCCCAAGCGTTGATAGCTCTGCTACCCACACGTGGATATGAGGTCTCAGTTTCATCTTACCTGATTCGCTGGCCATGGGAGGATGGGGATCGAATACCAGTCACATGCAGGAGGTGTTTTATTTTATAAATGGTTTCCCATTCTCTATACATAGATTCGGGTAAACTTTCTCTATGCTCTTCTTTCCTCGTCCTTACCCTACAATTACATACACGCCGTGATACATAGTTATCCAGCACAGCTCATTTGTCACGCAGGGAAGTCTAGATACGCGCCGTGATACGTAGCTATACCCGCACAGCTCACATGTCACGCAGGGAAGTCTAGATACACGCCGTGACACGTAGTTATTCCAGCTCACAAGGGGCTAATAGTGGGAATTACAGATTATTCCAAGTTAGCGTATAACCCGAACGGGTAGTAAGACGCGGTGCTAAATAATAATATTCCAAGTTACATTCGATTGATTCCATTTATATGTTTTATCAGAACATTTAACTCACGGATCAGTAACGCCCTAGTATGAGGAGAATAGTTTTAAAGGAAATGCACCAAAATTAGGATTAATAGAATATGGGCAAATTAGTATAATGTGTACAGAGTCTTACAACCATTCCAGAATAACTACATATGTTCACTAATGGTAATGGGGTGCAATTGAGAAGAAATGTATCCGAATTTAGGTGCTTATAGAGTGCGAAATTGTTTTGTGTTTTAATCCGTGTGACCACGTCCCACGTTATTTTGTAGGTAACTAATGTTCTGCGTTCTGGTTGTTGTGTTGACCTGGAATGGAACTAAGCTATTCCCACAGCACGGCACAAGATAGTCAAATGCACCCAGGCCAACAGTGGGCCCATTTGATGGAGATGGTTCAGAGTAACATTTGTGTTTTATTTATGACGTCACGTTAGAGCGGAGACATCCGGGGCTGGAAATTGAATTACGATGTGAGAGACATTTCCACTTTGGGGGCGATATGTATCATATGTGGTCGATACCACACACACTCAGCTGAGAGGGGACGACTCTACGAACAACCTTCTAGCGAGTATCTGTGGGCACGCAGACTAAATGTCAAGCTAATATAATCTGGTCAACTGAGGAAGGTATTCCTTAGATGGTTTCACATTTTCCCCTCACATAAAGGTAGGTACACTTCCTCCAAGTTCTATGTTCCTCATCCCTACCCTAATTGCGTGTAGTCCGGCTGAGTATTAAGGCGTGGTGGAGAAAACAAACTAAACATAAAATATGGTTTCACACTCAACAATACCACCTTCAAGATTTATTCCTCTGACAAATTAGTGCTAATTCAAGTAATGGATGAATAGACCCTGGAAGAGACAAGTAGAGCTGATAAAGATAGCGTGAAGAGACATCACGGATAAAGGAGACTCGAGGACTGAAAAACATACTTATAATTAATGTTCCCCGTCATTAAAATCATTTGCGATTGCTCATCAGATAATAATAATAATAATAGTAATAAGCTCAATGCGATTCAATAACCAAATGATCCACCCTCCACTGTGACACTTGTGGCATGATGCTGATATCTACTGGTAATTATATGTACCAATACTCAAATATTCACCTGATACGTTCTACTGAAGCCCGGTGCACACAACACAACTTATTGTACAAAAAGACATACAAGAATGTGTAACCTAAATATGGTGTCGTATGAACACCAAAGATTGTATCAGATATGCTTGGAACAAGATATTTATACAATTTCAGGGAAAAGAATATGTCCTGTATCGGCCATTTTTATCGTACAACTTTTAGATTGTTAGCAATAGATATCTATGTCTGCCAGACGTGAACTAATTGAATATTTGATAACGTATTTATCAGGCCTCAAATTATCAATAAAAACAGTTAAAATTTGAAGCTAAATTTGTATTATAATAAATATAAAGTATAATCTCAATATATTTATAATCGATTCATTTACTATCTGTTGTTATTCCACCAAAATCAAAGAAACTGTTGGGCTAGTAATCTGATTGCGAGAGCGCTACAGATGGTCACTGTTATATATTATATGATGAGAAAGCAATCGTAGGCAATGGTCATGGCTGTATTATTCTGTCAGGGGACATAAAATGATAGGCGGTGGTGAGCAGAACGTGGTCCACGGGCCCTAGTTTCTTGACCTCAAATCTAGAGCATGGCTCTCCAAACTACGACCCACTGAGGAAAAGTAAATGTTTCACTCTGTTGTAAATTATAGGAGTCCATGTAGAGATAAAGCCATTATTCTGGTGCAGTCCATGTAAATACACTCTTAGACCACTTGTGGTGTCCGAGTATAAAGTTATGTACACAACTGTACAACTGACGGCTGTGTTAGTCATTTCGTCATTTTAACTGTCAACGACGATACATTCGTTATAAAGATATGGAAGCGTTTTGGAAGAATGGCATTTTAGAAAATACTATATTTTTTTTACTAACAGCCAACATTGATAAGATTTTAATGTATTAATATTGTTATTATATATAAAGATTGACAGCCCCAGATCACATGGAATGACGTATGCACACTTGAAAGTAGCTCTAGTCACGTTTATAGGAGTCAGATAAAGTTCTTCCTATGGAAATGGGACTATAACATGTATGTGTTAGCAGCAAAAGGTGGACTACACAGGTAATACTCCCCCCATCCTACTAAAGACAGTTCTGACCAAAGTGTCGAAATGTGTTTAGAGTTGTCTTGTTGGCACGTTCTCATGATTCATATCCTTACGACTAATATTTAAGATTTGTTTCGAGAGTATTGGAATGACCAGGTCTAAGAGGCTGGAGTTCATTTACCGGGCATAGCCAATAACCTAATAGGTAGGGAATTTAATGGAGTTCCCGTTCACTGAAGGTTGATTCACGGGGTCTGGTCATTGTGTTTTACTTGAAATTTATTGAGGAGAGCTAGGATGTTGATTGATGGATCGATTTTATCGTGTGAGTTTCTTAAATTGATTTGTTTTTTGTATAGTTATTTATTTTTCAATCCAACATCAACATATACATAAATAAATTAGTAGAAACACGAAGATTTCATAAAGTAGACACCAGCCCCGAAGGGCTCTCGAAAACCAACTGGCAATATGAGAATAATTAACAAAAAAAAACTATGATTTAATATGTGGCGCCCGACGGGCTGATTATTCGCACGCTTCAGGATAAGGGCGGGAAAATATCAAAAACCCACCCCCTCACCCATTTGATGCTAGATAAATATTTGACGCGATATATCTATTCTAAATATAATTTCTAAATAATTCATGCTAAATTATTTTGGCATTGATTTTTAATACTATGATTACAAGAATGCAATGTTATTTAAAGATTACACCTTCTCTTCAACCAGAAATAATTTTTTTTTATCGTTTTAAACACGTGCTCATTTCTGTTTACTTTTCCTGTACACATTATGTTTGAAGAAAGTTTGCATTATTATTGACTTTGCCATAATATAACATTTCCTCAATGCGATCAAAGGTGCCTGACGGCAAACATTCAAACTGACATACAAAGGCTTGTAGTAGTAGAAGAAAGATGGCAGCACATAGCTTGTTGCTAGCGATACCTCGCGGTCTTAAATCAAACCATCAAGTACGTAATGTGGCTTCGGTGGACCAATCATTACTATTAGAACACTAGTTTATTATTATTATTATTATTATTATTATTATTAGCACCGCGTCTTACTACCCGTTCGGGTTGTACGCACTTACGCTAATGTGTAATGGTAGGCTGATTGGGAGATTAAATGGAGGACCTACAATTTAACGTGGGATCCGAACCACGGTGGAGGCCTGGCATTCCACACATTCACAAGTTGTGATTAATACAAGTCTTGTCAGAGTTGAAGAGAGGGTTTGGCAATCAGATAAATCTGTGCTGGGACCTAGGATTAAACCCGGGACCCCCAGCACAGAAGTCCAACACCTTACCCCTAGACCGCCAGGTCATCTAGAACACTAGTTGTTTCGCAAGTTACCCTGGATAAATGCTTTTAGTTTAATTAATGTACGTGGGAAGTAACTTTAAATGTTAACATTTCATCTTCTAGGCACACATGTTGGTTCACATGAGCAACTAGTTTTAAAATGTCTGCCCTCTGCCTTCAGTAGATATCACACAACGCTCATTATAGACAAACATTCAAAATATTTAATTTTTAAAAACTCTTTTCTGAAGGTGATTTGATCACCCTTGTAGAGTATTTATAGTGGTTTTAATAATATTTCTGTGTGGTATGTAAACAATTTACTCTCGTTTGGTTGAGATTTATTGAAGACTATCATGTTCAGTTTATATTATTGGGACTGTACAACTTGAGAATATTTTGTTTGGTGTCTCTTCTGTTACACTTTGAGTGGCATATCGCCTATGTTTATAAATATATTTATATTTCATTAATATAGACATAATGTGAAGGGCGGGAGGGGGAGAAAACAACAAATGATTTGAATTAGTAAATTTGAAAAAATGACACCTGGACATGGGAATCGAACATGGGACTCTATACTTAGGGTATCAATGCTTTAACACTGAACTTTCCAGGAACTGTGCTTTGCTCAAAGTAATTCTTTATTCATATTTGAAGGAAGAGTCTGTGATTAACGTGTGGAAGTCACAGGCTACTATGAGCTATCATTGGCACCATATTTGATCGTACGAGCGTTTGCTAATCAACGAAACAGAGTTTTAGTAAAAATTTGCATTTATTAATTAAACTTATGTCTTTTACCCACTCCTATACTTGTATTGCTTAAGACCACAAATACTTTTCATCTAGTCGAGAGCGCCGGTTCGATTCCTGGCTGGACCAATATTTAGTCTTATTGGGAGTGCCTAAGTAGCTGAAATGCGCTTAGGTTAAATACTGACAAAACCTTCAACAGTACACAAGTTTGTTGTTTACAGGAATGAACACAAAACTAATTTCTATGACCCTATACATATATAGTCCTATAAACCTAGTTTAAAAGGTGACATCTTCCTCTCTGGGTAGTCCACATATTTAAGTTGGTTACTAAGAGCTGAATGTCCGGGAAATGAAAGGTAACTGCTAAAGGATCGTAGAATATATCTTTGTGATTATAACTATGGTATTTAATTGAGGAATAATCTGTATTTTACTCCTCCCCTGTTTGATACCCTACTGCAGGACAGTTCCCCTAAGGAACGTTGTAAGCCCATTTGGTTTCTGGCACTTAGGAATTTCTGATAAACTTGATAAACTATTATAGAGCCTCATATTACTATGATATAGGATCAAAGTGCAAATAGCATGTATAGCAGTGTAAGAGTTCTAATACGACGTCTTCAATTTTAAATTTTTATTTCTTAAAGTGTCAGGAAACTAAATAATAACACTTTGGAGGGGGCGGGCTGCAAAGAAAAAGTCTATTGTAAACTAACTTACATAAGATATGTATATAGACTCTTCATTTATTCTATAGGTACACTAAACAACAGTAGACTATTATTTACAATATTTTATCCAATGGATAGAATAAAGAGGGTTGTTTAGAGGAAAGGAAATGAGAGGAAAACACCCCTGTAAGCACGAGCAGAATTCTAGCCCCCAGCCTTAGAGACAGATGCCTTAGTCTGCCTCTAATAAACATCGCCTCTTGAGAACATAAAAACGCAGTAAATAGACCGCAGAGCTAGATTAAGCGGTGGAGAGAATAAGCGCTCGCTTGTTTATTCCATGGACCGACGCCTGCGCGTCCCTCACAGGGTTGCGCGGACGCTGATAGAAAGTAGACGCCCTGACGTCACGACACTAGTCACACAGTCTCGCCACGCCACTACTCTAGTTATCCAGGTGCGAGGGACCCTGCTCCAAGGTTGGGACAACAAGTAGTTGTGTGACGTCAGACGAGTCTCTGTGAGATACATTGTTTACACCGAGTTTCTGGATCCTGATTACACAACATGATACGTTTACAAGCCAGGTGTAGTCGTGAGGTGAGTCATGCATATAGTCGTTTTATTAATTGTTATATTAGGTTAATTTGATTCAAGTAGTGTGTAAACTTTTTCACTCTGTAAGGTTGTAGATTACCTTGCTTAGTTCCACTATGATGTAGTTTATAATATAGCTACTCATAGTGTAATCAGTCAAGGTAAGACTACTACCCTCCTTGGTTCCACTATGGTGTGGTTTATAAGATAGTCATAGTGTAATCAGTCAAGGTAAGACTACTACACTGCTTGGTTCCACTATGGTGTAGTTTATAAGATAGGCATAGTGTAATCAGTCAAGGTAAGACTGCTACCTTGCTTGGTTCCACTAGGGTGTAGTTTATAATATAGTCATAGTGTAATTAGTCAAGGTAAGATTACTACCCTGCTTGGTTCTACTATTGTGTAGTTTATAAGATAGGCATAGTGTAATCAGTCAAGGTAAGACTGCTACCTTGCTTGGTTCCACTAGGGTGTAGTTTTATAATATAATCATAGTGTAATTAGTCAAGGTAAGACTACTACCCTGCTTGGTTCCACTATGGTGTAGTTTATAAGATAGTCATAGTGCAATCAGTCAAGGTAAGACTACTACCTTTCTTGGTTCCACTATGGTGTAGTTTATAAGATAGTCATAATGTAATCAGTCAAGGTAAGATTGCTTCCTTGCTTGGTTCCACTATGATGTAGCTTATAATATAGCTACTCATAGTGTAATCAGTCAAGGTAAGACGGCTACTTTGCTTGGTTCCACTATGGTGTAGTTTATAAGATAAAGCCATAGTGTAATCAGTCAAGGTCAGGAGAAATGGATTGTACATATTGATAGCACTATACGTATATATATTTTACTATTTGACATCTTGTCTCAGTCGGTTATTAAAGAGCATGTTAAATAGCACAAATACGTAAATAACTAGTATTTTAGTCAAATGCGCAGTTATAGAATTGGCTCATGGGAATGAATTGTACAAACATTCAATAAGTCTTATAAATTTTACTTAGAGTTATTAATTTTATTAACTCCTATCATGGTGCTCAAGCAGGTTATGGCTTAACCTCGTTTGATTTATTTGAGTTGGCGATGGAAAGGTTCAAATCCCGGCTGGGTGAGGGTAATTTTTCTTAATGGTTTTCCAATTTACCTTCACCTAAATGTGGGTGTATTTCCTCTAAATGATATATTCCTCATTTATACCCCATTTGTGTAAATATACGGGTACCCAAGACGGGTAGTAAGACATAATGTGAATCTTTCATATGAGTATAAAAACTACGTTGATTGCTGCTATGTTCGTGGTTTTTTACTTGGAATTTAAAACATGTAATTCATCCGGACGTCAGAAACAACATGTAGGTATTATATTCCTTGAACACAAATGGAAGGTTGTAATAAAAAGCTCTCTTTCCCGCGCACGAGCTAAGGTTAACACCTTCATAAAATAGACAGTGTCGGCTCCCGATGTAGACTTTTTGGAATATAAATAAGATGTTAAATATAAAGACATTCAAATCAAGCTTTAGCAATTTCCCTTGATCCTGTGTGTGTGGTTGTTACTAGTGTGATGTGTGTTATTGTTACTAGTGTGATGTGTGTTATCGCTACTAGTGTGATGTGTGTGATTGTTACTAATGTGATGTATGTGATTGTTACTAATGTGATGTGTGTGATTGTTACTAGTGTGATGTGTGTGATTGTTTCTAGTGTGATGTGTGTGATTGTTACTAGTGTGATGTGTGTTATTGTTACCGGTGTGAATATTTTTATTGCATAACCCAATTTTAATATGAAGGACCTTTTTATAAAATACAAACATTGATAATATTTTACTATATTAATATTGTTATTGATAGTTTTGATAATATCTATCAAGAGAAACATCTGTAGGTCACATGACTTGACGTATGAACACATGCAAGTAAATCTAATGTCAGATAAGGTCCTTCCTATGACTGTACTTGCAGCGCATCTTACCACCCATCCGGTCTATACAAATTTACATTAATAGCATAGAGATGAGTAAAGCAAGAATTGTTATATGTTGTATGTACACGCATTTACGTGGCTGTAGAGCGTACACCTAACTTTGATCTCCCTGTCACAGACAAACCAAACAAGACGATACTGACGCTTTAGCCCACATGTTCATATGTATTCTGAATTACTGGGAGCTTATAACATTTTTATACCTCACTTTCTAAATACTAGTTTATAATAACACTCGACTTACAAACAAACTTAACAACACTTGCTCTGCTTCAACGAGCCCTTATGTAGATAATTATTTCTAATAGGGTTACATGGGTTCAAACAAGGTACCCCAGACCGAGAGTTAGCCTCGCTACCTACTGGACCCTAGGGGGGTAGGAGGGCTAACACCCCTGGTCCTACATATTTGAACAAGAGGCACGTTTATTAACGAACCTTAATTTAGACAGAGACGCTAAACTACTCGACCATGCACGTAGAGACAAAACCACACAACGGCCTTTCACCTGGTCGAGATCGTGGGGTGGGTAGAACAGTCCCTTAGAGCTTTCATACTGTACAGAAATAATAACACCTCTAATAGGTGCAGGGGTAGGTAAACTGTCCTCAGAGCTTTCATACTGTACAGAAATAATAACACCTCTAGTAGGTGCAGGGGTAGGTAAACTGTCCTCAGAGCTTTCATAATGTACAGAAATAATAACACCTCTAGTAGGTGCAGGGGTAGGACTAAGCTCCTGTAAAACCCACAATACTCTATTATAAATGTCCCTTATGCCGTTTTAATCCCCAGCCTTCCAGTGAGAAACAAAGCTGTGGCCGCTTTGCCGATTATGAAAACATTGGGACAGATCTCGCCTTAATGTGATTATTCCTCATGGTAGAGTGACTGCAGCAGCGCAGTCTGTGGCAAGTTCCCTGAACCACATTCACGCCGCTAGAGTGATCACGCCAGTATTACACTCTCAGACTTCTTTCAGAAAAAATAAAAAATAATTTTACAAAATATGTTATTAAAGTTTGGACGCCGTCTTTTATAAATATATTTAAAAGTTTGTGGCCACAAAAACTGGATTCAGATGGTTTAGATAATTTTTGTGCTGCAACTGTGAGTTCATTTGTTGCTCAAAACGAGAAGAAAACCGATTGATAGGCCGTCGCACTGTTTCTACGAGAAAGTGAAAAACACAAATTAAATTTAATACTAAGGTCTTATGCCAATCTTTTGTTGAATTAGTTAACAGTTATCTAACTATTCCAGATGAAGCTGCCAGTAGCAAGATGTGATATTTTAGAAATTGTGACTTGCATTG
>CABFWB010000944.1:48004-107550 GCA_902151455.1 Timema bartmani
GAATCTTGCTTACAAATTTGTATACCGGGTACAGTTAATTTAATTTATTGATGCCCCCCAAAAAATCCCTAAAAAATCAAAAAATCATAGAACCCGATTGCAGTGCTACCTACCGAGTCCAATTGTGAATATAAACCATCCACGGACCCACTCAAACGCACACAAAAAATTTCATCAAAATCGGTCCAGCCAACCCCCCAAAAAATCCCTAAAAAATCAAAAAAATCATAGAACCCGATTGCAGTGCCACCTACCGGGTCCAATTGTGAATATAAACCATCCACGGACCCACTCAAACACACACAAAAAATTTCATTAAAATCGGTCCAGCCGTTTAGAAGGAGTTCAGTGACATACATAATTATATATTTTAAGATTATATGATATATTACCGGTACTATAGTATTTGCACTAAAGATATAAATATATACCATAATGTATATAGTCTTTACTATAGTATATATACAATTTAGATGTAGTCGACGGATATATAAATTAAACATATAATAACTATACATATACCCTAATTTTGGTTAGAAGAACGGTAGAGAAAATTCAAACATATTTCTTTGCGGTCAACAGTGATAACATTTTACTATTATAGATATTGATAATATCTATAAAAAGAAACAACTGCAGATAACATCAATTGATGTATGAATATATTAAAATGGTTTTAGTAACTTTAGTAACTAACTTTTACTGCTCTTCCTACCAAAATCATACTATACTTTATAATGATATACTATTAACCGTTCAAGGCACTGTAACGTGACACAGGAGAAAGGCGGCGTAGGGGAAAGAGAAAGAGAGACGGTGCGGTGTAGGGACCAATCATATCGCCCTAAATGCGTGCTGCTCTGTGCTGGGTTAGGGAATGTTAATACCAGTCCAGACGTCGTTTTTCAATTCTATTCTAATGGATTATTGTTAATGGCAGTTTATCGTTACCAACAATAGTTTCAATCAATCAAAGAATGGAACAGTCGATAAGGTGATTGAAATAGATAGAAATCAATAGATACTGTGGAGAAAATTGTTTTAAACCCTCGCCCTTTTCTTGACATGAAGTGAAGTACAACAAAGAAGAAAGTGGCTGTATTCTGACGTACATCAGGGGAGAAAATGGTTGTATTGTTACGTACACCAGGGGAGAAAGTGGCTGTATTGTGACGTACAGCAGGGGTTAATATGGTTGTATTGTTACGTACACCAGGGGAGAAAGTGGCTGTATTCTGACGTACAGCAGGGGAGGAAATGGTTGTATTGTTACGTACAGCAGGGGAGAAAGTGGCTATATTCTGACGTACAGCAAGGGAGAAGATGGTTGTATTGTTACGTACAGAAGGGGAGGAAGTGGCTGTATTCTGATGTACATCAGGGGAGAAGATGGTTTTATTTTTACGTACAACAGGGGAGGAAATGACTGTACTGTAACAGCAGGGGAGGAAATTGATGTATTGTGACGTACAACAGGGACCATAAGAGAATCAAGCAAATTAAAGTTGGTATCTTTCAAGGTAAAAAGGTACGTACTATCATAATTATTATTAAAACGACTATCAAGTATTTTCTCTATCATTTGACTTTCCTTGTTCTCGTTTCGCCGCGTAACCATGCGTCGTTCGTCACTTGCAAAATGACATCCTCCACACTGCACTTAACCCTATACATTCCCCCCTCCGCCCCCTCCTGAACGAGAACATGTCACTCATTGCAAGCAGCCAATGGGAATGTTATGTCATCATTTGTTAGTTTCATTGGTTAATTTGTTTGTTATTATTCATCCAGACCTACTCCTGGCTGGGAGCGATCCAAAGCCAACACGAAACCACAAAATGCCACCACTCGTTAAACTGAACTAGCGATGGTAGTTCGTACCTAGCAGAACTAACTTTAAATTTACCTTTGGGGACAAAGAAATCTCACCACCCGCGACAATAAGCCTCAAATATAGCTATACAGGGTGAGGCATTAAAGTTGACACACCAGAATATCTCGAAATCAAATATTTTTTGGAAAAATTGTTTTGAACAAAATTATTGTTTTTTGAGGGGGAAAGATTTTATATTTGATAGACGCCTTCAAGAATATTTTAAGGTCAATTTTTTTTAGTGGGAATCTATTATTATTTTGGCGGAATTTCACTCTACATAAATAAACAAACAACTTTTTCCCGAAATTTTGTTTATTTGACATCAATTTTTGAAGCAATTTTAACCTGTAATGTTTGCTATTACATATTATGTTAACAGCAATACTATTTATAAAATTACTTTAATAAATGTTCAAAATTTCTCATCACATCCATTTCTGTATTTGTATATTGAGGTTACCTTAAAGATAAAATGCATCAACCACTGCCAGCCGCTCCAAAAAACATGAAGGAGCCCATTAGAAATACTTGCACAAATAATATAGAGACTTTACTATGTCTTCATCCAATCTTTTACTAAGCGAATTGAAAAAGTTTATCGAGATTATTGGACATCATTTTGAACATTTACTAACGTAATCTTAAAAATAATATTGAATTTAACGTCATATTAAATAACATAATGTAATAATAAAATCTTGAATAAAAATCGTTTGGAAAAATTGATGTCAAAAAAAGTTGTGGGCACGGTTCTTAGGATTAAATTCCATTACAACATCTAACCAGTCAAACATCGAACCATCGGCCCCACACGTTGGTTGCCAAATCTAACCAGTCGGATATCAAACCATCGGCCCCACTGTTGGGTGACATTTCTAACCCTTCTCTAGTTTCTTGACTTTAGATACTGTCCACGGCAGCCAGTGGGTTCAGTAGAGCTTCTCGGGGTTAATTAAATAATGGTGGGGGTGGAGAACATAGCCTATTAAAGAAATTGAAATTTATGAAGTAGATTCTGAAGTTTCATTTTTGAGAAAAGTAAATAGACATTTTACTACATTTTAAACCACTAGTTACATAATGAAAAGAAAGAAAAATTAATTTGTACATGAAGATAGATAAATTGTTAATGTTGTGGTCATTTAGTCACATTATCTCCCTTTTCTCCCACCCATCTATAAACCCTCTTTGGCCAACACGAAAAGAACGCGACTATTCGTACCTCTTAGTATATAGTCCAGGTAAGATAGTATACAAAAAATTACTATCCACTTTCTCAACATGATAATTAGGATAAAAATCGTAGAAATTGAATGTATATGCTTTGGAGAAAATCGTCTTGTAGCTTTTACGTTAAAAAAATTCATAAATGTGCTTAAAACTGGTATTTTCACTTTTAAGGTGTGAATTTTTTTTAAAAACAAAAAATATCCCGTGATAGCGCCTAAAAAGACGAAAAAAAAAGCCCTAGTCAATTGAAATCGGTTCACAACTTTTTTCAATAAAAAATAAAATCGCGAAAAATGGCAATTTTTTGACATTTAATAACAAGGGTTGTAATTGTTATAGGAGCTTGTTTAGGGGCTTAAATTGTAGCTCTTGTTGGTACCTACCTACAATAAAGATTTCGTGCAAAATAATCATAACCTTTTGCGGAAATTGAGAGTATGTAAAAACAGGTGTTCCCGAAAAACGGCTTGGAAGCGGCTAATAATCGTCATAGAGTGATTTTTCAAAGCGCTATTTGTTTGCGAAGAGTTTATCTACAACCCCCATATAATGAAATGTAAGCAGGGTTCGATTTAATACCTAAAAAACGTGTCTGAAAGCTTCGGGCGCTCGGGCGTGCGAGTGGAGGAGAAGTGGCGACGTGGTGGGGGAAGCCTGTCTGGCGGCCGGGCTTCGAGCGTTTTAAAGTGAGGTATCTCGCCGAAATATTAATAGTGGGCATATTATTGACGCATAAGAAGCAAATGGTGAATATTAATTATTAATACTATAGTAACTATTAAACTATAGATTCTACTATATTCTGAGTGAATTATATTACCGTACTGTAAATTAATAGCTAATAATATAATATTACTGGACATTATATAATCATATACAATTTTGGTGTAATTGCATTTTACGTAGTCCAACGTCTGCAGATAAACTAGTAATAGTATTAATAGGCCTATAGTAAAAATATGTTATTATTTAAAACTTTTTTTGTGTGTGTTTTTCTCACGTCTCATTTATTTAGCTCTTCAATATTAATAATTTTACTATTTTACCTCAGAAATTATTGTCAATAGAAAAATCAATGTTTATTTTTCTGTCAAAAGTCAACGGTACCGTCTGCAGATATGTAGTATTTCCGGTTTGCCAAAAGCAAAGGTTGCGTTGATTTACAAGCACGGACTGTTGGACTCCACGTAATACCAGGCTACCAGCACCCTTTGATTAGGGAATTTCTAGATTAGTTTGGGATAAATTTTACGAAAAAACATAAAAAGTATTGTAATACAGAGTGATCCAAAAGTCGCGCAACCCTGTTTTTCCAAGGATATTTCTCTCAGAAGAACATGGAAACTGAACGTGTTGTTTATATGTATGGATCACTGTAATGTTGGCCGGGTGTTGTGCAGGCCGTGTGACCTTGAAACATACACTAGGTCTAGCCAGTTGTGTTACAGCATTTGAAAGTGTAAGATGAGTTCCACATGAGCAGAGTGAGTATTCATTTTGGAACATTATTTTAAGAGCATAGCATGGTTCATTTAAGTGGTTATGTAAATAGAACAGTAGGTTTTGGAGCTCTGAAAATCCACACGTTTTCCATGAGGTGCCTTTACACAGTCAGAATATTGGAGTGTGGTGTGCAATTTCACATCTCAGAGTGATGGATCCTCTTTTCTTTAGAGAAACTGTTAATGCTGAACGTTACCACGAATATGTTATGCAATTTATTGCATTACTGGAGGAAACAGAACGTGATTGCTGGTTTTAGCAAGCTGGAGCCACTGCACACACAGCCAGTTCCACCATGACAATACTGGAGGAAACATAAAGTAATTGCTGGTTTCAGCAAAATGGAGCCACTGCACACACAGCCAGTTCCACCATGACAATACTGGAGGAAACATAAAGTAATTGCTGGTTTCAGCAAGATGGAGCCACTGCACACACAACCAGTTCCACCATGACAATACTGGATGAAACATAAAGTAATTGCTGGTTTCAGCAAGATGGAGCCACTGCACACACAGCCAGTTCCACCATGACAATACTGGATGAAACATAAAGTAATTGCTGGTTTCAGCAAGATGGAGCCACTGCACACACAGCCAGTTCCACCATGACAATATTGGATGAAACATAAAGTAATTGCTGGTTTCAGCAAGATGGAGCCACTGCACACACAACCAGTTCCACCATGACAATACTGGATGAAACATAAAGTAATTGCTGGTTTCAGCAAGATGGAGCCACTGCACACACAGCCAGTTCCACCATGACAATATTGGATGAAACATAAAGTAATTGCTGGTTTCAGCAAGATGGAGCCACTGCACACACAACCAGTTCCACCATGACAATACTGGATGAAACATAAAGTAATTGCTGGTTTCAGCAAGATGGAGCCACTGCACACACAACCAATTCCACCATGACACTGCTAGTTGAGTTTTTTGGTGATCATGTGATTTCTAAGGTTTTGTGGCCACCTCGTTCCCCAGACCTAACGCCACCTGATTTTTTTCTGTGGGGAAACTTAAAACAACCATTGAACATTGGCTGAACTGCAAACCAACATTGAGAGTTGCATTGCAGCCATACCCCAGGCAATGATTCATCATGTGTCTAGAAATATGGTTAAACGAGTGAATATGTGTTACAGAGAAGGAGGATCACACTTTAAACACCTTCTGTGATTTCCTTATGGTTTATTATTTGGTTTACATGGTTTACATTAGATGTATATATTATATGACACAAATATAAGTTTTTTATTTGGGTTGCTTGACTTTTGGATCATCCTGTATAATATTATCACAAAATAAATATTACAAGTCAAAGTGATGTATTTGTCAGGTGGTTGGGGGCCCCTAACCTCTGGGGCCCCTGTGCATGACACACTTGGCACATGCCTTAATCCGGGCCTGCACCCGATATATATTTTTTAGGAAAATAAATCGACTTCTAGCTCTCAAATTAACGAGAAAATAGCGTGTCGCCGTTATAGTTAATCTGTTAGACATATCAAGTCGTGACTCGTCAGAGAGAATAATCTGTTACTATGAACGCATTAATTAATTATTCTTCTTCCAGTTAGGTTTGCACTTGTCAGCGGGACTGGTAGCCTCCTCCAGCCCAATCTGTCAGTCATTTCTCCCGCCTCCTTCAACTCCCGAATGTTTGGCATCCTTCCCTCTTGAAGACTTCTTCCACGCTATCTCTACACCTAATTATTATTATTTTTAAATATCGATTAATAAGTGCAGCTTAGACGGATGTGGTCACAAGCGCATTCAGCTTAGGTGAAAGTTGTGCAACCTCCGTGGTCGAGTGGTTAGATGGGAGAGCCTGTGAAGGTGTGTCCTGGTGTTAGGATGTTCGAGGTGTGTTTAGTTTGTAAGTCATGTGTCAACATAGGCCTGTGTTTAGAAAGTGTGCGTTTAAACCCTCACAGGTATTTGTCTCTCTTTGTCGGGTTTGTTTATCTTGAGTTTACGGTTGACAAAAGATTAATGACAACAAGGACATGACGTTGACTGTGTCGGCATTAAGGACAAGGGGAGGAGGGCGGGAACATTGCAAACAAAGCGATAGATGTATAGCAGAACCTATAATGGGACGATAAATAAATAAACAAACGTTACTACACAATCGTAAATACTTTATCATACAGTATTTATATTGATCGTAGTTCGGAACAAATTTATCAATCATCAATAAACTAACATTAAATTAACTTTTCTAAAAAAAAAAGTGCCATTTGTCATGTAAAAAAACACTGCACAGATATTAATTTCAAACAAAATTGTTGAAGACATTTTATAAACTAAAAAAAAAATCAGTCATCAGTAAAATACCCTTAATTTTAGGGCTAGAATAAAAATTCCTTTTTCATCTTTCATCTAACTACAAAGATTGAATTAAATCCATAAAAAAAGTTTGGTCTGTGGCCCCAGACAGACAGACAGACAGTAGTACAGACATACAGTAGGACAGACAGATATACAGTAGGACAGACAGATATACAGTAGGACAGACAGATATACAGTAGGACAGACGGATATACAGTAGGACAGACGGATATACAGTAGGACAGACAGACAAACAATAGGACAGACAGACAGGCGTTCGGGGTGTATATAAAAAGTTAATATTCACCTTAATCTGGGGGTGTAGAATGTTATCGTTTACAATAATTTCTCTATTAAAAAATAAAATCTATATCTTAGCTAAAAAAAATTTACTCACTAAATTTTTTTCTGTAATATATATATATATATATATATATATATAAAGAGGCTGAAATAAAAATTTGGTGCTCAAAATAACCAATCATAGTTTACAGGACGAAGACAGTGAATTTTAAAGACGAGCAGCCAGCCTCCCAGCCGCTCCATATCTTCATATTCTACTAAGCGTTATATACACACTCACGATCATTCAAGTCTTGCGTACACCACGTATTAATAGCTTCTCACTCTACCAGAATATTTACACTGATTTATTAGAGATGAGGAAGGAAGAATTTAGGGGAAGTGCACCTTCATTTTCGTGAAAGGAGAGTATGAAACTATCCAAGTAAAAACACCCAACCAGGATTCAAACTCTGATCTCACTGTTATCGTTAATGCAGTTATTTCGAGAGTGACGCCTTAGACCGCGCGTCCACAGAAGTGGGTCATAATGTATTGCATACTCCACTGTTGATTTGATTGGTCTGCCAGTAGAGTTTTCCTCTCTTTGTGTAAATGGAGTGAAATGTTCTGGCTCTATTTAGCGAGTAAAATTCTCTTTATCTGGAGCTGGTGGGAATAAAACTTTACAAACAACAACAACCTGCTTTATCCACCTGTACCACTCCTAGAAAACTTTTATAAAATCCTATTACAGGTATATTTTTTCTGCTACTTTTGTTTACTAGGCTTTCTTCTCGATATTTTTTGATCACTGAGTCTTACTACCCGTTCGGATTGTACACTTATGTACTAATTACACTAATGGTTTTAGGGATTATGAAGGTTATATTTATAGGAAGTGTACTCACATTTGCGTGGAGCGAGAGTGGAAAACCATTTAGGAAAAACCTCTCTCAGTACACTTGACCGAGAATCGAGCATCTAGCTCCCCGTCATCGGCAGTCTAGTCTACTGCGAGAATAACGCCTTAGACCAAGCGGTCACCGAAGTGTGTGATCGCTTTGATATGGAATAAGTTAATTTATTCTGCTTGTATGTTTACAAGTTGTTAAACCCTTATTTACCCTCCACGTCTTCACACCCATCCGGGTCACACGCATTTTAGCTACACTGATGAGGATCAGGATGAAGAATGCATAATTTAGAGGAAATTTACTCACATTTGCGTGGAGAGTCTTTCGTGAGCCCAACATCTTAGAGATAATTCGACCACCGATGCGAGTGACTGGTTTGTTGAGTGTCCTACGAGTGACTGGTTTGTTGAGTGTCTTACGAGTGACTGGTTTGTTGAATGGCATGCGAGTGACTGGTTTGTTGAGTATCCTGGGAGTGACTGGATTGTTGAATGTCTTGCAAGGGACTGGTTTGTTGAGTGTCCTGGAAGTGACTAGATTGTTGAATGTCTTGCAAGTGACTAGTTTGTTGAGTGTCCTGCAAGTGACTGGTTTGTTGAATGTCCTGCGAGTGACTGGTTTGTTGAGTGTCCTGGGAGTGACTGGTTTGTTGAGGGTCCTGGAAGTGACTGGATTGTTGAATGTCTTGCAAATGACTGGTTTGTTGAGTGTCCTGAGAGTGACTGGTTTGTTGAATGTCCTGCGAGTGACTGGCTTGTTGAGTGTCCTGGAAGTGACTGGATTGTTGAATGTCTTGCAAGTGACTGGTTTGTTGAGTGTCCTGCTAATGACTGGTTTGTTGAGTGTCCTGCAAGTGACTGGTTTGTTGAATGTCCTGCTAGTGACTGGTATGTTGACTGTCCTGCTAGTGACTGGTTTGTTGACTGTTCTGCTAGTGACTAGTTTGTTGAGTGTCGTGCAAGTGACTGGTTTGTTGACTGTTCTACTAGTGACTTGTTTGTTGAGTGTCCTGAGAGTGACTGGTTTGTGAAGTTCCCACCCCTCCCTCCGCAACAGCCCTCGCCAAGGTTAGGGGAGGGGGGACATAGAGCACTATATAGAGTGATGGTAAGAGACAGCTAGCAAAAGTTACCAGATATACTCTCATGTATTCATACGCCAAACTACAGGGTGGCCCACGGAAAAGTAGCCCGCCTCCTATATCCAGCAGGCGCCTCACTCTGAATTGGAGAAGGTCAATACCCTTCCACCCATATTGTGACATGAAGAATGAGCAAGTGAACTGCTTGTCTAAAGCTTTATTGACTTACCCACATGTTACAACAGAAGGTGGAAGGGGATTGACAAGACCATATGTTCAGCTGTTGTTACTTTAGTCAGTCAAAACTTTCACAACAAACAATCTGTGTTAAATTATGTTTTTCTTTTAACCGTTTGTATATTATTGAAACACGAACTTATGAACATAGCCCTTTGGTGGTTCCTTTTTGTGGAAGTGGTGTCTGTGGTTCACTTAAAAATACTTTACAAGCAACGAGAGCTTCTATAAGGCTGCGCTCTCTTCACAAATTTACATATTCATTTATTTTTGTGGACAGTTATAAGAAGATACGATTATGAATATAATGCTTCTTAGTTCAGTATTTCATGCTCTATAATATATCTTGTTACCGCAACTGTGAAACAAAAAAATTATAGTTTTATTAATATATTTTGTTCTTTCAATAAGTCAAGTAAAAGCTAATAATACACGTGCACTTTCTGAACCCACTGTCCATAGCGATAATCAAATGACTAAACAAACTAACTACTATACAAAAGACACGTCACCCAGTCCCCCGAACGTTAACTCATTACTGTGAAAGGGGTAAATAACAATTTCAGCCACTATACATTTTCCAGCCACAGCGGGAATTGAACCCGCGCTACCTGCTACCTGTTCTATGAGCTGTTTATATTTGTACATTTTATTGAAATGAACAGAAGACATTCAAAGCACGGCATGTTGGCTGGCGAACGTAATAAAATGTTTTATCCAACATAAAATATGTTTGTGCGTGAGGTGAGCCGTGTGTGGAGTTATCAGACATCAAACAACTCAACTCTCCTTCTCTAGTGGGTCCTCGAGTAGCAACAAGTTAATGGTCGCATGACACGCTTTCACGTTATAGTCCAAGAGCTAGCTCCCGTTTGATTTAACTGGAAAGATCTAATTCAGTTAACTATCCTATTTTATAGTTTCGCCAGTGAAAAATGAAAATCTGTTGGTATGGCAGTCCAAAGTGGCTGGACTTAAAAATGGCGGCCATTCAAATTAATCAAAAATTGACTTTAATTTAACCGGAAAAATTTACTTTTGATTCATAGTTTGTTTCTTAGATTATTTATCCCTAAACAAATTTAGTTTGGTCTGTCATTTGAAATCGGCCGGAAAATGGCTGCCAGACCAAACCCAAAGTTAGAAAAAAAATTGACATCAATTTAATCGGAACGATCTAATTTTAGTTTTGGCACCAAATTGCAACTTACTGCAAGGCTTTCATGAATAATTTGGTCTGTCAGTCCAAAGCAGCCGGATTCGGGCTGCCAGGCCTATTTAAGAAGGCAAATTTGTAATATTTAGGTGAAGTTTATTAGAAAAAATATACTTTCCTTTAATGAGTAATTTTCTTATCTTTTAGATTCCAAACATAAATAATCCGGTTTGGCATTCGAAACCGGCCGGAAAATGTTTGTCTAACCTAACCAAATCTGGGAAAAATTTATGACATTTCAACCGAAACTAATTTTGATGTTTGCATCAATTTACTGCTGACAGCAGTTCTTTCACTAAGTGTTCAGTTTGGCAGTCACAAGGTGGCTGGATTTTGTGTACCAGGCCGATTTAAGATGTCACCTCTGTTGTTTCTTTCTTTCAGTTGTAAAATTAATATTTGTTACAACCTACCGTAGTATAGAGAAATATAAAAAGAAAGCTCCATGGTGTGAGCCCGCAAGTGAGCCATAAGAAAACGAAATATGTAGTAAAGTAATAATACATCTTTAATACAACTTTATACAACACAACATTATGCAATAACATCTTGGTAATACAACATTTACAACTGTTATGTTCAATATAATTTGTAAAATATACAACCTATTATATTATCAAGCAACTCACATGTAATTTGTCAAACTGAGTTCTATTACAAGTATTATTTTGTTAGTCATCAGCTTCGTCATCTTCCGATGGGTTTGCTGCATCGTCATTTTCGTCATCTAAAACATATTACCCTTCATGTTATATTTATAATTCTATATTTATAATATAATTCATAACATTATTTAGAAAGCGTATAACCCGAACGGTTAGTAAGACGCGGTGCTAAATAATAATAATAATTTAGAAATGCCTCGTACTATCCGTTCGGGGCTACGTTTAAGTACTAATTACACTAACTTATGTATAAAACAGACACAACACCCAACTCCTAGCCCACATTTCACAAATGATAAATTTTTCGACCATACTGGGAATTGAGGCCGGGACCCTAGCTCAGCAGGTAGGCACGCTACCGACTTAGCTAGGTAATTGGACAATTTATAAAGTGCATGTAATAAACATAACTGATGGTTCATCGTCAGCAATTGCGTCGATAACAACAGGTGGAGCAACCTCTCCATCAAACCAGATAGGTTCGTAGATCCCAGTAGGCCCGATCTTCCTGCCAAAGTCTGCTGGATTTAAGGGTGACATCGGATCAGATTTTTCGACGTTCATCCAGAGGTGTGTTTGAAAGATACTCCTTTTTATGTGCGGTAGAAGTGATGATTGGCAAGGAGGAATTGATAGTGAATCAAAAGCAGACAAAGCTTTTAGTAAGAGGCTCATTTAGTTTTCTTGGTTTGTAAGCCATCTCGAATTTCCTGTACCTTTCTTCATTTACTGTTTGGAATCTGAGGTTGTACATAGAGCAAACAAATTTTTCTGCTGTAGTCGTGGGAACAGAATCGGGTTCAGGTTCCTTATAAAAAGTTCAGAAATATTGTAGGAATTTTTTTTTTCCCATTACTTTGAAAGGAGTAACTTTTCCTTTTTTTAATAAACTATGATGTCGTATCACATCCCGTAAACGCATGCAAACTAGGCAAGGCAAGACATACATCCTTACCAAGTTCATTGAACAATATATTAATGTCTAAGAAACGAAGAGTGTTGTTAAAAAAAAATCCTAACTCCAGCCAAATTTTGGTCAGTGCAGGGATTTTGTGAAGGTCCCCGAGTAAAATGATGAGTACATCAGTGTCATTGCAGCTTATTACAATATTTTTTGGATACAGTAATTTTGATATAATATAAAGTATTCTTGTAACCGCTTCGTAACTGCATGAATAATCATCTAGAATAGCTCGGGAGGTGATATTATGTTCATTGGTGAACTGGTAACATAAATTTCCGTCATTCACAACGACGTACTTGTTTCTGAAAAATTCAGGTGTGGAAGGCTCTTGCCATTGGTTGATAATAAACTTAACGAAATTTACTTTAAATTCATCACTCTTTAGGCAATTCATAAAATTCTTTGGTTTGACTTGGTCGGTTCCATATATGGCATAAACTTGATGATCTAGATGTTGCACTCGCCGTTGCCTTGCTGCGTCCTTGATGCTTGGTTTGAAGTATTGGTCGAATACCAAATGAATATGCTTAGCTTTATATTTCGTCACCATCTGAAGAAATTTACGAGAAATTGACCCATAGCTCTAGGCACTTCTCTAATAGTATGAAGTAGAAAGAAGCCATCAATTACGACTAAGTCAATAAAGTCAGGCGTCTCTGTTGAAATCTTTTTTTCTAAATGATTCACCAGCGCCGATTTGTCAGTTTTGTTGAAAGTCCCATCTGCATGACTTAAATACCTGGGCGTTGCTGTCAAAGGATACTTTAGCACTTTAGTGATATTAATTTTGTGCTCAGAGGATATGGCTAACATCTTCGCAAATAGATTTTTATTACTGATTTCCTCCTGTAGTTTGTCATCAGTCGCTTTCCGGATGATTTTCTTCTGTTTTTTAACAAAAGTAAGATTTTTTTATGGTTTTATCAAAACGTTCGTTGTCTTTAGAACATTCTGATATAAATTCATTCCTTGTTTTCTCTCCGATTGCCTCCACGTTCAGTAAAAAAATTGGAAATAACATCACGAACCACTTTCTCAGTTGTAAGGTTGAACAGCATATTTTTATTTAAAGACTCATCAAATGGGTTAATATGTCTCTTGATTGAACTTAATAATTACTTTACTGCATCCCTGTCTTTTGTAATTCTGTAGAAAGAAAGTTTAGCTACAACGTCATTTCCTTTGTTAAGTCCTGCACTCTCTAGAGTAGATGAAATTATATCCGCTTTTATTGAATGAAATTGAGCCCACCTCTCTCTGGCTGATATGGAATTTGTAAAATGGGAAATTCCAGTTAATTCGTTTGCTGCATCGGCGTTAACAGTCTGTTCAAGTGTAAGATAAACTGCTTATCTTGAAAAACCAAGAGGAGTTCTTCTGATTGCAAAACAGCCTGATTGAATGATATGAATTAAATCAGAATGCATATCCTTGATTTGCATGAGATTCTCGTGATACTTGACTAACCATCTTGCATAATTTGGTTGGTTTGGTGCGAAAAAAAAGGTTGGTCAATTTTGGAAGTATGTACGTATACAACTCATGGTCACCTTCGCTTATGATTCTACTAAAAATAAAAAAGTATCCCACTAATTTAATATAAATGAGGTAAATCTGTGGCGATTATTCATGTCATCCAGCAAGGGTATCATCGCAGTATGTTGTGAATTTCTTTAGAAAATCTTTCAGCCCAGCTGACACGTAGAGTTCATTTCTTCGCGATTTGCCTATGGCCTCAAGTTTCTCAACGATTTTAGTTGAATGCAGAAAACTCTGGAAATGTAATATCTTCAGTGCTAAGGATGTAATGGGATGAATGAGTTTACATCCATTGAAATGTTTTCCCATTAAAAAGCCGTTTATGGATCCCCTAGCCAAGATATCTGCATCAACCATAACATCTGTAAGGCCACATTCTTGTATAAATTTGCCTATAGCATTAAAAAAAAGGCCATCATTGAATGGAAGTCTCCAATCTGAATGAACAAATTATCAAATGTTGGTGATTCACTGCTTTGAATTTGAAATGTGACTTTAGCAATAGCCAAATCATACGTGACAAGAATGCTTTGTTGTTTACACTCTGAAGCAATTTGTTTTTCTCTGTTCATTGTCTCATATTCAACTGATGAAGATGTAGGTGAATGATTCAATGGAAGTAAATAAAACACTGTTTGTAGAGGGGTCAGATCCTCAACCGTTATAGCATTGAATCCAATCCACATTGGAGTGTCAGGAAGATCAATGGCTATAGATATCATCCAAAATAAATTGCGGTGGCAAGATTGAGTTAAAGATTGATGGACTAAGAACCTCTTAGGAAAGTCCAATAGTGTTAAAGTTATAGTGAACTTAGGTATTTTTTTCTGTATGGTTCGATGCTATGCGCGTCACTTAAAAACAATCTTCTTCTCTTTTCTGGTCTGCCAGACTGATTTATTAGTGATATACCTGCAGTCAGCAGCAAATTAGTGCAAAAATCAAAATTAGTTTCAGTTAAATTGTCATAAATCTTTACAAAATTTGGGTAGGTCAGGCAAACATTTTCTGGCCAGTTTCGAATGTCAGACCGGATTATTTATGTTTGGGAAGCAAAAGATAAGAAAATTACTCATGAAATAAAAGTATATTTTTTCGGATAAGCTTCACCTAAATATTACAAATTTGTCTTCTTAAATAAGTCTGGCATCCCAAATCCGGCTGCTTTAGACTGCCAGACCGTAATATTCATGAAAGGCGTGCAGTAAGCTGCAATTTGGTGCCAAAACTAAAATTAGATCGTTCCGGTTGAATTGATGTCAATTTTTTCTAGCTTTGGTTTGGTCTGGCAGCCGTTTACCGGCCGATTTCATATGACAGACTAAACTAAATTTGTTTAGGGATAAATAATCTAAGAAATCAGCCATGATTCAAAAGTAGATTTTTCCGGTTAAACTAAAGTCAATTTTTGATTAATTTGAATGGCCACCATTTTTAAGTCCGGCCACTTTGGACTGTCAGACCAACAGATTTTAATTTCTCACTGGCGAAACTGTAAAATAGGATAGTTAACTGAATTAGATCTTTCCGGTTAAATCAAACGGGAGCTAGCGCTCAGTCTATTACTACCCCCTCCTTAAGTTTCGAGGGTGAGGGATGTAAGTCCCTCGAGCATAGCACCCAGAGAAGTCAGTGATATTTGAACAGACCAAATTGTAATCTGAGAAAAGTGATGTTTTATTTAAAGATATGTTCGGAAATCTCCCCTTAACTAACAAATTACAGAATACAACTGTGCAACGGTCGCCCGTAGAGTGTAGGGTTGCCAGACGTCCCGGTTTTCCAGTATTGTCTCGTTTTTTAGATGATAGACACGATGTCCCGAAAGATCACTTCGGATCATACGACTGTCCCGGTTTTTAACTTTTTTGATTTTTGAATTCGTATGTCATTGCGTCATTGTGAGAGTGTAAGTGTAAATGCAGGGATTTGTTTGCTTCGTGGTTCTGAAATGTGCTTATATATTAAATTAAATTTACTGTGTTAAAATTCTAAACATGCCGAAAAGACAGTGTAAATGGAGGATGCAAAATCCTATCGCAAATATAAGTAAACTTTTAACTTTTGCTTGTCTTTTTTTTAAAATTAAATTATTAATGTTGCTATTTTCTTTTTTGAAATATGTGAAAGGAATTTATTTTATGTGTCGTAAAAATTGAAATCTAAATGTGATATTTAAATATCTTTTTCTTGTCCCGGTTTGCCCTACCAAAAATCTGTCAACCCTAGTAGAGGGACACACAAGAACAACAATATGTTCAGTGAAGAGGATGACAATCGATCTCAGGACCTTCCACTCATGCCCGGCGTGAGTTAACAGATCTGAAACATAGTTTATAATATACTATAGCTATATATATTTATTAGTATGTAAGCCTGAGATCTATCCACCCGCCGATGGAAGGTTACCGTCCCCCCCGTGACTAGGGAAAGGAGGGGGTTAGGGGAATTGCAATCACACCGTGGGGTGTCTTGGTCAGGTTGCCTATCCAGCCGGGCATAAAGTTCGGTCCAAGCGGCAGGTAAACAATGGCGGCCGCCGACAAATGGGCTCAGGCCGGTAATAACCGTTCACTGAATCTCATTAACCTAGAACAGCTGCAACAGATAGTTGGGTGGTAGTAACAGGGGAGGGGGTTGAGTTAACACAACTTACACCCCCGGATAACACCTAACTTAGCTAGGTAATTAATACCTTTCGAACCAGGCGTCATAGTGGGCTTTCGGTATTCCTGTATTCTACTTTACTTTGTTCAGTTAAACAGTTTTATTATATTTTGAAAAATTGAACTAATTCCAATTCGACTTTTTTTAAAGTAAGGAATGTAAAAAACTTCATTTCGAAGTTCAAGCGGTCTGGTTTGCAGATTATGGGGAGGTTGGAGTTCCAAACCCGGTCGGGTGTACTGACTGTGGTTTTTCCAAAATTGTTTCTCATTCTCTTATCCCATTAAATTAGGGTACATTTAATTTAAATTCATACCTACCCCAACAGCTTGACTCAGTGACTCCCAATCTGGGGGGGCCCTGAGTATTGGCAACGTAATTTATCTATTAGGTGATCGGCCAAAAGTAAGATGCTAGTGCGCATGCCCATGTTTGTGTCCAAGCCCTTAAGTCTCGGGTTTGTCGCCCAATAGTTTTCCCCTCCACCCCCTCCCGAACTACCATTACTGTCGCATGTAGAACTCTCAATAGTTCACCTCTCCACCCTCCCCTGAGCTACCATTACTGTCGCATGTAACACCCTCAATAGTTCACCTCTCCACCCTCCCCTGAGATACCATTACTGTCGCATGTAGAACCCTTAGTAGTTCACCTCTCCACCCTCCCCTGAGCTACCATTACTGTCGCATGTAACACCCTCAATAGTTCACCTTTCCACCCTCCCCTGAGCTACCATTACTGTCGCATGTAGAACTCTCAATAGTTCACCTCTCCACCCTCCCCTGAGCTACCATTACTGTCGAATGTAGAACCCTTAGTAGTTCACCTCTCCACCCTACCCTGAGCTACCATTACTGTCGCATGTAGCACCCCCAATAGTTCACCTCTCCACCCTTCCCTGAGATACCAATTACTGTCGCATGTAGCACCCCCAATAGTTCACCTCTCCACCTTTCCCTGAGATACCATTACTGTCACATGTAACACCCTCAACAGTTCACCTCTCCACCCTTCCCTGAAATACCATTATGGTCACATGTAACCCCCACAATAGTTCACCTCTCCACCCTTCCCTGAGATACCATTACTGTCACATGTAGCACCCCCAATAGTTCACCTCTCCACCCTTCCCTGAGATACCATTACTGTCACATGTAGCACCCCCAATTGTTCACCCCTCCACCCTACCCTGAGCTACCATTACTGTCGCATGTAACACCCTCAATAGTTCACCTCTCCACTCTTCCCTGAGATACCATTACTGTCACATGTAGCACCCCCAATAGTTCACCAATCCACCTTTCCCTGAGATACCATTACTGTCACATGTAACACCCTCAACAGTTCACCTCTCCACCCTCCCCTGAGATACCATTACTGTCGCATGTAGCACCCCCAATAGTTCACCTCTCCACCCTTCCCTGAGATACCATTACTGTCACATGTAACACCCCCAATAGTTCACCTCTCCACCCTTCCCTGAAATACCATTACGGTCACATGTAACCCCCACAATAGTTCACCTTTCCAACCTTACCCTCAGCTAAGGGTACTGGCTTCAATTCCCGGCATGGCTGAAAAATTGATCATCGATGAAATGGCTGTTTCCACTTTTATGGTGAGGAATTAACGGTCGGGGACTGAGTGTTGTGTCTGTTATATATTTAAGTTAGTTTATAAGTCGTGTCGTGAGCTGATATAATCAATTTGTTTAGAAAATGCACGTTTAATATCTAAAAAAAATACTGGTTGCTTGCTATGTTGACATGCAAAATCGCCAGACTTTAAATTTAAACCTTCTTAGCATCTGACTTAATTAGAACATTTTTAATTTAAACGTGTAAATTTCAAATTGAGTGAATCTATTTAACAAACCAGGAATAAAATCGGGACAAGAATTGACCAGGGACATGAGCTTTATTTTGGAAACCACCCTCGAAAACCGCAAACGGATGGTCCCCTAATTCTTTGACCAAAGTTTTTATAAAGCCTCCAATAGTACTAAAGCTCTGAAGCGTTAATTTCTGTTCTCTAAGTCTCTCCAAAACCACAAAATAAAACTGAGCTCTGATTATACAAACCCACACGTCTCTTCGAAACATTTCAAAATACTCCACTAGGTTGCACCTCCCCATGAAACACAGCGACTTATAATTGGCTTCCTCGTGGAGGGGTGAGTTTTGGGGGGAGGGTATTCTTAACAAAACACCTCAACCTTCACGCAACCATATCACAGGGAGGAACTGAAACTTTATTAATTGCTTGTTAATCAGTTGTTTCTCAACTTTCCCCCCATTGCTCACTCTAAGAGGTGGGGATCAATTGTATCGTGGCTCAGACATTGTTTGTGGCTGTGGATTGAAACTAAGAGGGATTAGGTCGTGTGGATGCTTGTTCAAAATGACTTCATCTTCCCTCCCGCTATATTATTCTCTCCCTCTATCTTATTCTCTCCTGCCATAATCTTAGCCCCATCATCTTTCTCTAATTTTTTTACTTGGAGACAAAACATGTTTAACAATTAACGGTAAAAGTTTAAAGATCAATTTTAGAAAAATGAAAGTTTCTTTTGTATCCCTCGAAATTTATTCAGGCAATATTTCCTTTTGGCGATTAAAAGGGAAATAACTCATGTCTGGGCCTTTCAAGAATTTCTCCTCCACCCGCTAAGTGTCGCAGCTTGTCCAAGTGTCACAGCTTGTCTAAGTTTAACATCTTCTCCAAAGCTTGTCCAAGTTTAACATCTTGTCCAAAGCTTGTCCGAGTGTCACAGCTTGTCTAAGTGTCACACCTTGTCCAAATGTCACAGGTTGTCCCATAGTCTGGCTCTAGTGAGTGTTACGGCTCCTAGCGAGCATGTGGCGAATAAATACTAACAATTAATTGTTAGGGAAGCAATACAGAAGGCTTTTTTCCTCTCTAATACACGGCTGAAATAAATTGTATTAAATGTTTTTATTATTTGATAAATTTAACACAAGGGTTATTTAAAACTTAATCCATAGGGTATGATGAGGAGGGTAGTTAGAGGAAATGCACCCTCTTCCTCTTTTATTTCACCCCCTTGAGACACCTATATTAAGACATCTCCTTGTCAAATGCTGATACAATTCCTCTACTTCCTCACACGTACCCTGAGGGTCAGATATCCCGGATGGGTAGTAAGACTAGGGGAGCGGATATTCTTTTAAAGGTCACATTATAGAAACTATTCAGTTTATTTTATCACCGCGTCTTACTACACGTTCGGGTTTTACGCCTATGTATTGATTACGCTAATGGGTTAGGGATGAGGAAGGTTGAATTTAGATGAAGTGTACTTAAATTTTCCTAGAGGGAGAGTGGAAAACCATGAAGGAGAAACCACACTCTGTAGACCCAACCGTGACTCGAACCCCAATCTCCCCGTTATAGGCAGTCGAATCTCTTGTGTGAGTGACGCGTTAGACCATGCGAGTGACTACTCAGATAAACTCAAGTTAAATTTCAATATAATTTTATGACTCGTCTCAAGTTAATATTTGATCAAACTTGGTCTCTGCCGGACAAGTCCAGGATGCCAGCGAGGGCGACTGGGGAACGCTCATGAGACAAAATATGTAGATTAGCGGTGAACGTGACAGAAGCTGGGATGGCTCAGGTCGGGATGGTTGGGATGGCTCCCCTCTACTCTGCATTCCATAATGTACTAGCATGCTGGTCACGAAGCTTGGATAATATCTCTCTGGGCGGGTCCACACTGGGGGCGTGAAGTGAGTACGTTGGTTACTTGATACCAGTCGCGTGTGAATAATTACTTTGAACCTTTCACGTTGGCCGCGTGGTTCAAGGCGTCACTCTCAAAATAGACTAGACTGACGATGACCAGAAGATCAGGGTTCGAATACCGGCTGATTGTACCGAGCGAGGTTTTCCATTCTCTTTCCACACTAACGAGGGTATACTTTATATAAAACTCAACTTTCCTTATTTTAATGTAACTAGGACTCATGCGTACAACCTAAAAGGGTATTAAGATGATTAAATGTTGACAGACAAGCTATAGTACACTTGTATTACGGAGGGATGTATTTAACAGCTAGAACAGTTACTAGATCAATTACTAGATAATAGATTACTAGGTAGGCCTATCTGGGCAACTCAATACTATCACAGATCTTCAAGGTAGGATCTAACCAGCCATCTAATTTCCCCTCATGATTAAATAATCTACTTTCTCACTCAAACCCCAAACAGCAACCGTTGTATTTGTGTTATTATTTCATTGGTTTACAACGTAATTTTTTTTTAAAACATCAAATTTTTCTAAATGTTATAATAATTACTTCAACTTAATTAAACAGTAACTTAATTTAACTCTTAAATATCCCTTTTTATTGTCATTACATAGTTTTAACAACATATTTGTGAATATTTTCCCTATCAATTTGATTGGTCTTGTATATATTTACTTATTATTCAGAATGTATGATAATAATTATGGTTGACTAATATTTTAACATATTGTAACTTAACAAACAAGTTTTATTCTAAATCTCTTTCTTATTAAGTTACATATCATTAGCTCCTTATTCGACATTATTTAGGATATTTTTTTTTTAAATGTTCATTTTTATTATTGCGGGTTATTTAAAGTTGAAAGTGTTGAAGTGAGGGAGATTATGATTGATTTCTATTGTATCGCCGCTTCTCCAATCTAATAGAGGAAGTGACGAATACATTTACAAATATATACAAACAAGGAAGGGAAGGAACAAGTATAAGAGAGATATACAAGATTAACAAATCACTTTATTTAAATTTAAACAAGTTGATTGAATTACATATGGTTTAACTGGATCTTACACAAGGCAGTCCTTTTTTACTAAGAGAATTTAAATCAGTTACTTTTGGCATGGTTACCCCAATAGGGAACATTTGTAGCGAAACACCTAGGTTATACTTACAATCAACACAATTAAGGTAGAGTCTATATTACTAAAGGGTGTAACTCATTAAAGTAGAACTAACACGCATTCCGCTACGCAGGAGCGTCTGCCTCAACAGAACGGCAATTTAAATGGAAAGCAATTATTAATCTAAAGAAATAGTTCGATATATAGCTCCACTCCAGCCTGATGACTGTGGAACTTTAACCTAAAAAGTATATAAAATTATACTTGACAATATCTAACACTAGAAAGTCCTAGTTTAAGGAGTCACAAAGTTGGTAGTTAAATGAGCTATCTATCATGAGTTAACTCCATAGTGAATTACGAGTTATAAAGATTACGCTTCTAGAAGATGAACTATAAGCTTACAATTTTCAATGGCGAGCTACCAAGAATCTAGGCTGTTAAGATACTATTGCCGGTCTATTCCTCATTAGTACTGCCTGGTCATTCAATAGTATATTTGCCATTCTACCCATATCTGGACACACTATATCTAGTGCAAACAGTTAAACATTAACAAATACGAACAGCACTTGAAGGGGGCTGAACCAAATAAACTATACCCCTGCGGGCCACTACTCAGAACTAGTAGCACACCCACAGATTTATCACCGTTGAAAGGTACACCATAAGAAATTTTAGAGACTGGTATCACACAAAGACCCAACTAGGTCATGGAACAAAGCGATAGATAACCTGATTTCCCCCATAATATGATCCTAAGAATTAGGTTAGCCAGGGCATGGTTATACAGTATAGGGCGTCTGATTATTGCCCAGGTATTTACGACTATGCCTTATGGACATAGAAAAATAGAGCAAAATCTTTAACATTCTAAACTATGCCTTATGGGCATAGAAACAAAGAGTAAGAAATCTAACAATCAAAACTATGACTTATGGGCATAGAAAAACAAGTCAGAAACTCTGATATACAAAACTATGTCATATGGACATAGAAACAAAGAGTAACAATTTTAGCAAAGATTACTAATACAAATACTCATAGTGACAGACGTAGCTATATCTGTGATCTGTGGTGAGGAGGAGAGACCAACGCCTCACACATCGTGATCACCAGTTGCTTAATTCGCTGATCCTTGCTTCACGTCCAGGCTCTTCCTCCGACGAATCGTTACAATTGAATACAAAATGTGAAGTGAGGGATGGTTGTTTTATACAAGAAAGATTGACGTATTTGGGAAGGGCGTCCACTAGGGAAAGGGTGGTGGTGAATTTGCAGAACTGAGCAGAAAGGCAACTAGCATTAATGGACGGCACTGAGAACAACACAGAGAAGCAACTCTGTCATTTCATCGAAGTGGGGCCAGCGAGTAAGATGTCCTTTTGTTGAACCTCCAGGAACAGTCTGCTAGGGCACTTGCCTCAAGTTTGAGCGTTTCCAGCAACATGATTTCACCGTGAGTTAATATCTGCCACATATTATTAGAATTTATTAGTTCTTGTATTGATCGTGTTAATCATATATGATATTTTGAATGCAAGTGTTAACGGGACATTTAACATGTTACACTATGTTTGAGTTCAAACGTTACTGCAGATATAATATTGAAGTGTTATATTTAACTCCGGACTGTTTATATTTGTTTGAGTGTTTATCCAGGGCGTGGGATTCATGTGTTTATTTGATGTGTAAAACCAAACGTGCCCGAGTGTAGTCTTCTTAAAGTCTCTGAACAAACACGGGAGGAGCTTTCATCCCAGGACAATGGCCCCGACTCAGGCAGGCAACCACTCGTTAAATAAATTAACCAAATTTGAGATTCACATGAATTGAGTAAAACTGTTTAAATAAGTCTGTTGCTAAAATGTTTAAACATAAAATCACATCATCAGGGCCAGTAAATGGTAGTTATCACTCATTCCTATTTTATTTTTTTAACTTTTTGTTTATAGCTGTACTTGCAGTTCTGCTTACAAAGTTGTGTTATCCTGCAAAATAGCTATTCACTGTCACTGTCTGATAACATGAATGTAAAAACACCATTGAATCGTCACAGATTATCACAATTAAATGTATTCAAAACGTTTACTGGGAACAATTCTATAGAAGGTCGCCTCGCTTGGCTTTCTAGCTAAAGGTTTACTCGTCAACTTTACATATGTTATGTTATGTTATGTTATGTTATGCTATGTTATGTTATGTTATGTTATGTTATGTTATGTTATGTTATGTTATGTTATGTTATGTTATGTTATGTTATGTTATGTTATATTATGTATGAACTTTCGGTGTTTAAAAATTATAGTTTCCCCTTCACACAGCGATGATAACTTGAAACAAACCCCTCTCCCAGCTATCTTATTCTTAGTTGCTACACCAAACCACTTATTATTAAGAATATATTTTTAACCAAAGGGAAATATTTTATTCACTGACACACAATCAGACACATCACGGTTTCTATGGAGATGTAAACAAAGAATGATTGCACGGATGAGGCACTGAGCAAACAGCAGAAAATCTGAAAATTCGCTTGGAAAATAAGATTTCCATTGGAAGCTTTCATTTTAGCCAAAATAATGTACCATTAAACTCTGAAATAAGTGTTTCTTTGTCAAGATCAATTCAATCATTTTCTAGTATTTAAATTATTGTAAATTTGTTAATCAAATTCTATATAAGATAACTAGATATAAGTTTCCTTCCTCAGCTATCATCAGGCATTTTAACATGTATGTCCTTGGAAATGTTACAGACTGTGTTTGTTGTGGTCCGGGCTAGCACCAACACACCCATTGGTCGCAACGCGTGATTACTGTCTTACTACCCGTCCGGGATATACACAGTTAACTACAATACTGGGGTATGGATGAGTAAGATAGAATGGAGACGAGCTTTACCCTCATTTGCGTGGGGGAAAGTGGGAAACCAGGCTATGTGAGCTTGACGTTTAGTCTGCCTGCCCATCGATTTGTGAGGTATCTTCTCCTCTGTATATTTTGTTCCAACTTTCACTAGTGTCGCAATAGACTGGTTTTCTGGTTACGGGAAAGTGGGGGCTCAAATCCAGGCCAAGTGTTCCGAATGTGGTTCTTATTAAATGGTTTCTCACTCTCTCTCCACTGAAATGCAGGTATATTTTCTCAAAAGTATGACTTACTCATCCCTAACTTAATAGTGTAACTAAGTGCTGATGACTTGGACGGGTAGTAAGAAGCTATGAATAAATACAAATCTTCCATTCTTTAAAACCCACAATTTTAACGACTATTTAACAGTTTAAAATGTAACAATTGTTGAGGAATTGTATTGCTACTTGTTACAGGTTTGAAAACTCTCTCAGCGGGATATGAACTGGATAAATGGAAGGAGGATATTAAGTTGGAATGAAATATCATGGAGTGGCCTACAAAGGACCTCTTCAGTTGGCAACATAACCTAAATAAAACCGGGTCGCTGCTACTTTTCACGAGTTTTCCACTTACTCAGCAGGAAATAGGAAATTATTTCATCCGCTTCCTTTTTTATATTAAAAAACCCCATTGAATATGTTATCCGACCTGAAGCCATTTTCCAACCTCGACTCCTCAAAGAAACGTGGAGAGCAAGGAGAATAAAGAAGTGGTTTTTGAATTCATCTTAACTCAAAGTATTTTGTGCTAATACTTGAAACAAAATATAAATTGGATGGAACGTAATTTTCTAGAATAGAAAATTTTTAATTATTTGTCCTTGTGAACCGTTTCTTAAAAATATAACAAATTCAGTAATCAAAGTAATCAGGGTTTAATTACTCGGCCTACAAATAATGTACGTATTCAACTGTTTTTGAAATACACGTTTTCTCCCTCAAGACTATCATCAAGTAATGATTTAATATTACCACAAATACATTTAAATGTAATCAATCTGGTTTGATATAGAAACATTTTTATTGTTTAACAATGGAGATCATTTTATATAAAAATAATTTCTTTACAGTCGAACTTTAAGTAGTTTCACTTTTGAATTTATTTTAAAAATATATTTAATGTTCAGACCTGCAAGTCTCAACTGTATACAGTATCAATGATAACTTATTAAAATATATAAACACACATTTCCATGGATTTTCGAGACTATTTTTTTTACAGTACCAACGTAAAAAGCATCTAAGTAGGATTTGAACTCATGATATTCCGCTAGAAACTATCTCCATCTGCGCAGGATGCAGTTGTAGGACATCACAGCATTCTGAAACGATAAAAACCTGGAACTGAAATGGAAAACATATCCAAGAATTGTAGTGGGCGAAAAACTAAAAACACTGATTTTATCCCAGTTTTTGTTTTGTAAACGGTGACTGAAATATTGAAAATAAAAGTTACTTTTGTAATTATTTTTATCTCCCCTGGTCTGTGATTGATGGATTTCCTAGCCGTAACGTACCGGGAGTATTTTGGTGTGGACATTTTGGTTTAT
The DNA here is from genome assembly GCA_902151455.1 of Timema bartmani. Classification (NCBI taxonomy): domain Eukaryota; kingdom Metazoa; phylum Arthropoda; class Insecta; order Phasmatodea; family Timematidae; genus Timema; species Timema bartmani. The sequence continues at coordinate 73,880 of CABFWB010000944.1, forward strand.
TTAACTGTGGGTGTCTCGGCTGTGTGACCTACTGACACTACATACTCACATATTCCGTGTAGCTAAGTTTCACAAATATTTGCATCAAACTGACACGGGCAGGTTACAACATTGGACCGGAAACTTGAAACGAAACACTATCCAGACCTCTTTGTTGATCACGAGACCTTCCGGCGGATATAGACGGACCAAGAGATCGAAAGTATTTCAAACGGAAGCGCGTATGTCGACAAATGGAAATGTTTTAGGGAGAGAGAATTGTGAAATAATCATAATGATAAAAGACAAAAATAAGTATTTGATAACTTTTAACCAGTTTTTAAAGACTACATTTTGGTGGAAAAAAGTGTTAAAACTACAATAAATTATTCATTTTTTTTTACCAATGATTATTTTTTAACTAAACAAATACATTAAAATAACTATACATCGACCTTAAAAAAAATCTCTAGTATTTTATTGTAAAAGTTAATGAGTACATAATTAGAGAAAAATTGCAATAATTATTTCTTAACTAGTAGAATAAAATTCGAGTTTTGTGATAACTATTGCGTATATTTTTGTATGATATTTTAAAACTATTTAACTAAAGGACTTACACTTGTGTAGGAAATAGAAGTGCAATTTGCACTCAAGGAGAATATTCGCTGCAAGCTGCTCGAGATAAAAAGTAGAACTAATCTTATACACGGGAGTGTATTAAATGTTCTAAAATAATATTTTGAATAATTATTTTAAATTTTAAGTTAATTTTTTTTATCAAAAACTGTTTTTCATTCATATTTCTTTTCGAGTGGCCAGAAAGCGCTGAGATATTTACTTATTTCCAGTAATGTCTCCATGATAATTAAAATTGTGCTACCGATCCTCGGATGAAGGGTTGGAAGGATCTAACAGCTCGTCATAAGGACAGTTCTCACAAGATGTCTCCATTGGTGCTTGCGCTTTCGCAGATAAATGCTAGAAAATACTAAATGGTATAAGTTTAAAAAAAATGTTGATCACCTCATGTAATTTATGATGAAGAAGGAACGGAAGGGAAGTAATTGTTCGTGAATTGTAGTGATTGCTACCCAAATATCACTTAATCCAACACACCAAAGATTAATTTAAATAGTGGCTAGTATAAACAAACTAACGGCAGTAATCTTTTGCTGAAATATGTCGCCGTTGCCAAACATAAGATTATCTGATAATGGTTGAAACAGTTCCGTTGATAGTAGCGTTGTCTCGCCGCAAGATGTCTCGATAGTCGCCTGTATACCACAACCTCCCAGTGCTCTTAGATAAAGGAAGTCAAGGATTGAACAGTTGATAGTAGAGTTGTCTCGCCGCAAGATGTCTCGATAGTCGCCTCTACACCACAACCTTCCAGTACTCTTAGATAAAGGAAGTCAAGGATTGAACAGTTGATAGTAGAGTTGTCTCACTGCAAGATGTCTCGATAGTCGCCTGTACACCACATCCTCCCAGTACTCTTAGATAAAGGAAGTCAAGGATTGAACCGTTGATAGTAGAGTTGTCTAGCCGCAAGATGTCACGCAAGTCTCTGGAGGTGTGTATCCCCAAGTCGTGGCTTGCGATAAAGACGGCGTCGATGTCAGCGCTTTGTAAGTCCGGGTCGTCTATGGATCTGACGGAGCTTGGCAAGGACGAGGGGGGTGGACAGGGGACACAGAGGGAAGGGAAGTTGCGCCGAGTGTTCACCACGCATGCGCGGAGACGGTCCGTGCGCAAGAAGGAACTCGTTCCAGGGTTCAACCTGATCCACATGATGAAGGAACCGCTTAGAGTCGTTCACTCGGTGCCGTTGAGCTTCCCTCACGGGTGAGTACACAGCTCATGAATTGTAGCTTTGAGAGGTTCATCCACTCGGTACTTCTGAGCCTACCTTATGGGTGAGTACACAGCTCAGGAGATGTACTTTTGAGACATGATAGGAAAAGGGTCATCCACTTAGTATTTCTAAGTTTCCCTCATGGGTGAAGTATACAGCTCATTAGTTTTATCATTGATATATGATATAAATAGCAGCCATTGATGGTCAAGTTAATTAAAATGAATGTAATCCACTTAGTGGATGTTAGGTTGAGCTTAGGTCAGATAATATTAAATTATACATATCGCACGCTTGAACGCCTATAAGTAGCTATGATACAATTCTATCTACACTAAAGACTATAAACTATATTAAGATTAGTATAAATACTAAGCTGTAATTTTGAAATTATAGCCAAACTGGATCGAACACCCAAATATATTTGCCATTATAAAACAATCAAGAGAAATTACACCAACTAATGGACAATGGTACTTTTCAGCTTATTATGATGCTCTTACCTTCATATTACCTCATCCCTACCCCTCATGTTTATGTATGGTTCATAACGATAAAATCACAATCATCTTGCTCTGCTCTTATCTATAATCCTCATTCCGATGAATGGTTCATAACGATACAATCACAATCATCATACTCTGCTCTTAACTATAATCCTCATTCCGATGAATGGTTCATAGCGATACAATCACAATCATCATGCTCTGCTCTTATCCAAAGCCCTCATGCTGATGAATGGTTCATAATGATACAATCACAATCATTATGCTCAGCCCTCATGCTGATGAATGGTTCATAACGATACAATCACAATCATCTCTCTCCGCTCTCATCCATAGTCATCAGGCTGATGAATGGCTCATAACGACACAATTACAATCATCTTTCTCCGCTCTCATCCATAGTCATCAGGCTGATGAATGGCTCATAACGACACAATTACAATCATCTTGCTCCGCTCTCATCCATAGTCATCATGCTGATGAATGGTTCATAACGATACAATCACAATCATCTCTCTCCGCTCTCATCCATAGTCCTCAGGCTGATGAATGGTTCATAACGACACAATCACAATAATCTTGCTCTACTCTCATCCATAATCCTCATGCTGATAAATGGTCCATAACGATACAATCACAATCATCTCTCATTAATAGTATAATAAATCACACATATGAGTGTAATCAGAAGTAGCCTTACTTCTTTTAGAATAGTTATTATAACATTTTATTTTTAGCTTTCAACTAAAGTTGATTATTGCCATCAGTGCAACTTGCTTAGCACATCCACACATCTAATACCATTTGAACATGACACTTACCGAAAGAAATAATATTTAGATATTAACAAGTTAAAAATATCAAGTAAATAAATTAAGAGAGTGGCCAAAATGCTAAGATCAAAAATTGTGACGTTAAGTCAAAAAATATTTTGTAATTTTAATATATTGTAGAAAATTCGGTAAGGTTGAGCAGTGGTTAACTGTGCCTTGTATTTAATGTTACTGAAGCAGTGATATCATAGCATTTATATATTCATGGTGACTGGTGAGCATTAAAAAACTTTATTTGTTGTTTAAATATTTTTTTTAATTATCTCGGATAATCATTCCGGTAATTGAAAATCAAGATAAATCTTTCTAAATACTGGACGCTGTAGACGGATATCTTATTAATCCAGTATGGCTGTGCTATTTGTGTTGAACATAAACTTCTTTTAGTTGTAGTTGTAGTAAAATGTGTGTTTTTGAAAGAGGATGCCAAGGGAGAAGAAAACTTTTCTTTTTTTTATCTTTTAAATAATGATAAATCTTCTTGTTTGTTTTGTCAACATTTACCACACTTTTGAATCCAAAGACAGTTAATAAAAAAGGGGCACTAGGCGAGAGTACATAAAATATTTATTCTTATTATAAAATAAGTATTCTTGTGTAATTTCCTTCCAATCCAATAAAAAATTCCCTGCGGGGACGGTAATAGTTGACTTCATGGTGGAAAAAACGAACAACGGCCACCCCCCTCAAGTCAGGAAGGAATCCATTTTAATTACATTCTGAGGTCGCGGTGAGAAAAAGAGGGAGGTAGAGGAGAGCGAATAGTAGAGCAGGGAGAACAAATCCTAAATAAAAATAGAGTTATACAAAACAAAATTAAATTAAATGTAGAGAAACCGTTGAAAATAGGACAAATAAAGAGATATAACTTGTAATAGAGAAAATATAGTTATACTTTTTATTTAAATGGAAAGCATAAAATGTAAATAATTATTAATGAAAGAACAGAGTGAATTTAAGAGGAAATTAAGAATAATTTCAATAAATAAAAATTGGAATAAATGGTTATACAAAAATATAGCCACACAATTACAATAGAGCGCATTATAAAGTAAACTAAGCCTATAAATAAAATAGTAAAGAAAAATATAGTATTGATTAATGAGAAATGGTAAATTTTACATTAAAGTTAACAATCCGCAGATAAAATAGTAAAGCGAAAATACATTAGTGGTTAATGAAGGAAATAGTAAATTAGAGAGAAAATTTAACGATCCATTGAGAAAATAGTAATGAACAGATATATATATATAAAATAATCAAGAAGAAAGCATTGGGTAATAAAGAGAAGAAACTAAACCATTAATTAAAAAACCATTGTAGCTAATGAAAGCCTCTTGAACAGTGAAGAAACTTGGGAGAAGGAAGGAAAAGCGAGCATTGTTTTGTTGCTTGCTGGAGAGGAGTGTGACGTACCGGGCAAGGGGGTGAAGTATTATTGATCAACACGCATGCACCACACCGTACAGGACGCAATGCGTGACTGCGGTTGACGTGTTCCCCTCAGGAGCACTGTAACAGGTAATGGGCTTGGGAGAGTCTTCCATCGCACACTTCTCCTCTTAAATAAGCGCTATTATCCATTCCAAGAGTTAATTATATACCTTCGCTATTGTTATTCATGATATTTATCATACTTTATTCGACACCAAGCTTCCAAGCACACAAAATTAATCCACTTGGCTTCATAACCAACTACGTCACTTACAATAATTACAGAGATGTATATTTTAATATTGTCAGGAAACAGTTCTTCATCGGAACATTCCATGAATACTAGATCTTCAACATAACTGAATCTGTTCCCATCTGCCTTCTCTAAGTTGTGTAGATATGTTCATGTGTCAAATAGGACTGTATGTTCCTGGGTCAAATAGGACTGTATGCCCCTGGGTCAAATAGGAGTGTATGCTCCCTGGGTCAAATAGGACTGTGTATTAGGGTGGACCATATTTATTTTTATTTTTTTCGAAATTCTTTTCCCGCTGGCGCGGAAAAGTTGTGGAATGGTTTCAGAAATATACGTACACAATTTCAGATTAGTCAATAAATATCTTTCGGTTCCACTTTTGGGTCTAAATATGCGAAATTAGGCAAAAATGTAGAAAACTTAGGGGTCGAAATTTAGTAAGAAATGAAAAACTTTTGCTTAAACATTTACTTTTGGAAGGTTTAATCATTAATTTTACCAAAATTAGATATTCGTAAATAATAATTATGAACATTAAACAATAAATCTTACTACTCACGCAATACACAAACTTTTTAGAAATAAGTGTGTTTCTAGTTCCAGAATAAAAGTTGCAAATGTGCATTATGCGCATTTCATTCACTTGTTTCCATATTTTTCACTCTATACTGATTTTTTGTTTCAAACGATGGCATGACACGCCTTGACTCAATTCTGGATCTGATGTATCCATCACGCTTGGTCTCTCCTATGACTGCAAGGAAAGCTTCTGTTGTCAGTTTGATTCCTCTTTCAACACATTGAGTGTGGCACGGGAAGTTTATGTTTCCCAATGCCGACATTGGACACTCGCCAGACTTTATCAGTTGCACTATGTCTTCGTTCGACAAGTGAGTGGTAATCGGGGGTTCCGTTAGTTGGCAATTCCGCCAGTCTATGAGATCCATGTAAGATTTAGCTTTAAAATTAAGTTCAGGAATTTGAAACAAACGAACTCCTGGCCCCGTTTCTTTCCTTCTTTCAAAAACCTGCGGAGGGCAAGTTCTTGCACATTCTGGTCTGGGTCAGCAAGTATTGCAAGAATTATTGCTTCAGAATGACCAAAGTAGCAATTTCTTTGGATGATGCGATCCACAACTAGATTCAGATTGTCTGTAAGATAAAGGGAAGCTTGAATTGTTTTCAAAGATTTCGTAGTCCACCTGTACAATTGGGATGCGATTTAATTCTGAACCACGCAGCTACGTAAACCTTCATAATAAGCTCAGACAAAGCTTGTAGTTCATTGGAGGGATTTTATGTACCAATGTAAACACGCAAGATTCGATTAGCAGCTGTCAACCAGTGGGCATGGGAAAGATTTCCAGGATTTTTGTGAGACAAATTCTCAGGAGACACACCATTTGTCACTGCAGTGCAGATATCTCGCAGGTATATCTGGTCTGTGCTCAAATCAGTTTTGTCTGCAGAAGGAACTGCGGTCTCAATTTTCTTCAAGTCCACAACAAGTAAAAGTTCACAATTCTGACGCTGTTTTCCAATTGGTCCACAATCGTTTTAGGGCAAGTTGTATCGCCATCCAAGTGCTGCATTAGATGTCTGAGCAGTAGCTCGTTATCATGAAGCTGGCACACGAACCAATGTAAGGATTTCTTACAAAATAGTTATATACGGTGGAAAATACCACCATTGTTTATCGTGTTTACTGCGGTCCCATCACCTTCTAATGCTAACAGTGTAGTGAAATCAATATGACGTTCTTTGCAAAATTTCCTTATACTTTCAATAATGTGTTTAGCAGAAGAGGTTATTGGTGACACGTGCCCTATATATTTGCAGCCAGGTTCTTCTATTAGTGTCACGTGTTCTTCAAGCACTCTTTGTTGATGCAGCGTTCCCTCAATATTCTTCCAAGTTAAAGTTTGATCTTTTCGACCGTCAAAATACAGTCCTTTCAAGTTATTGGTGCCAAATAAATTGAAATCTGGCTCTTAGCGTTCCATGAGATATTTCTTTCTTTCTCTTCATATCTTATGCTTGTCTATAACATTGGACATTTCGTCATATGTCACAACTCCTAAGCCTTCAAGAATTGCACTTGGTACTGTTGCCGCGGCTCTGTCGGACACTCCTATTCTGTCGCACGCGCTAGCTAGGGCTGGAAGGCGGGTTGTTCGTGATATACTTTTACCACTTACATTCAATTGCGATGAGGTTGAAGGTTTATCAGTAAGATACTGAAACTGTTGTTCACCAACAAGATCAGAAGAATGAGGTAACTTTAAATCTTCACATGAAACAGATGTGGTTGTGTTTTCACTTTTCTTCAGTTTTCTGAAACTTTCCTGTTCCTTTTCAAACCTGTACGTTCGTTTTCTAAGTTTCTGTGTTATCACCATATCAACTGGGCCTATCTCCATTTTCCTTTAAGTCCTCTGATCCTCAAGAAACAGTATTTCCAAGTCTGGAACTTTTCTTTCACGTGGGCATTTCCATCCATTGAGAGATGCACATTTGCACTTGCACAAATATCAAACAGACGCTGTTTTGCTTCAGATTGGAAAATTTGTAATTTGGATTTCATCTTTTCCGTCTTTTTCTTAGCGACAAATTTCTTCATGCTCTTGTATTTATCATTATATGATCTAATCGTTTGACTATTCTTTCCCTAGAAACTGTTGGAATTGAGGCGGTCTGCCAAATGTTTCAACCTTTTCAGCCACATAAACCACTATCGCCCCTACAGGTGGGTCTGATTTTGTATTATTTTTCAATTCATTTCTTACCAACAAAAATTACTTAATAATATCTTCGTATGTTGGTAGAACGCGAGTACTTAATTCTGCTGGTTCCCCAAAAGCGGGACAAAAAACTTCATCTCTACTGTGCCTTTTTATCATCAGCTTTTTCACATATTCCGACGATTGCGACATGTATCCGTAATATCTTTTAAGTACACTACTAATTCAACACATATTATTAAAAATCCGATAAACACTTTCACGTGTACTATTTTGCAATAAAATTTAGACAACACAAATGAATACTTGAATTACGAACGTGCCAAAAGCAGAGCATTCGACCAATGGTCACACTATAATGAACGAACATGAGAAAAATGAACTTACTAGGGAAATTCCCCGCAACTGGCCTTTATCTCGCTCGTGCAATCTTTTTAGTGTAGGGCGTTAATCAACGACCATGGCTGCAATAACTTACTATAGTGCCATCTATCAATGAACCACTCAACTTTTAGCCAGTCTAAATACTTCATATTGAAGCTGATAGATGGTGCTAGCAGTTCAATGCAATACAAATAACTTAGACTGTAGTATATAATTGTTAGAAAAATAAATGAATAGCGATAATATTTGGGGCGTAGCCATGGCTGCCGGACTAATACAGGTTGTTATGATAAACACGCGCCAGAGAATAGGTTAAGACGCAAAAATCGAGCCGGAAGATATTTATTGATTACTCTAAAATTTTGCACTTATGTTTCTTATATTTTCTTCCAACTTTTCCGAGCTAGCGGGAAGAAAAAAAAATCTGAGATTAAAAAATTCATTTAAATGTGAAAATTTCGTCATTTTCGGCTAATTTCGCATATTTAGAACCCAAAGTGGAACCGGAAGATATTTATTGATTAATCTGAAATTCTGTACGTATATTTCTGAAACCATTCCACAACTGTTCCGCGCTAGTGGGAAAATAATTTCGAAAAAAAGAGTATGCTCCACCCTACTGTGTATGCTCCTAGGTAAAATAGGACTGTGTATGTTCCTAGGTTAAATAGGACTGTATGTTCTTAGGTCAAATAGGACTGTATGTTCCTGGGTTATGTTGTCAGGGACGATAATGTCTGCTGCCAGGGACAATTATATCTGCTGTTAAGGTTTCTTATATCTTCTGTCAGGGACGATCATATCTGCTGTTAGGGACGATACTATTGTCCGGCATTTTTTAAATTCTATTTATTTCTAACCCGTGGAATTTCCTGACTATAATCCTCCCAACTCGACGGAACTTATATCCTAATAAGCCCCTACTCTAGGGAATATCTTTGGAGGACGTTGATGGAGGTAGAAACCCTGGCTTGTCTGTCGCCCGTCTACTGGGATGAAGTCTTGTTTACATGGTCCACGCCTTACTACCCGTCTAATGCGACTAGGGGGAGGAAGGTAGAATATATATGTATATACTCGCTTCAGTGTTGGCTTGGTCTAAGGCGTCAATCTCACAATTAATTGGATTGTCAGTAACGGAGAGATCGGGGCTAGAATCCCTGCTGTGGGTATTAAAACGCAAATGTGCTTACACTTCCTCTAAATTCAACCTTCCTTATCCTCAAAACATTAGTAATAGTTCATATGCGTATAACTTGAGTGGATCGTACAAATAGTTGAAAATAAACGGTAGAATATGGAAGAAATGTAACCGTATTTGCATGGAGGGATCGAAGGAAACTAATAGGATGAAAATTACTCAAAACAGCTAAGTGGGATTTGAATCCCGACCTACGCATCATTGAAAATGACCAGATTTTATTAGCTTGGTGCTTTTGTTGGCGTTCCCAGTGAAGATGAACCTAGCTCTACCAAGACTATGTGTTGTCTCAGGTTAAGTTAGAACTGTAATTGAATATCCTACTAAAAGTAAGAAAAATACATTTGAGCCTGTTTATAATGCAGCACAGAATTAGCGTGAACGTCTTGAATTATAATTAGTCTCAAGGTAACTTTTAATTACTAAGGGCTCTAAATTCCGTTGCACGCCAACGAACACCCTCTCGTGAGGCTTAAATTAACTACGATGCTATGGACTAAATACAAAGGGCAGCGCCAATTTGAAGGTAAATATCCTCACACTGCTGTATTTCTTATTGTACTGACAGTTCTGAGGCTTCCAAACCACTAAAACAATCCTCACCTATCTCCAAATGTTCTGTTATGACCATCACACTGCTGTATTTATTGTGGTAATGTCAGTTCTGAGGCTTCCAAACCACTAAAACAATCCTCAACTATCTCAGAATGTTCTGTTGTGACCCTCAAACTGTTGTATTTCTTATGGTAGTTTCAGTTCTTAAGCTTCCAAACCACTAAAACAATCCTCAACTATCTCAGAATGTTCTGTTGTTACCCTCACACTACTGTATTTCTTATGGTAATGTCAGTTCTGAGGCTTCCAAACCACTAAAACAATCCTCACCTATCTCAGAATGTTCTGTTATGACCATCACACTGCTGTATTTATTGTGGTAATGTCAGCTCTGATGCTTCCGAACCACTAAAACAATCCTTAACTATCTCAGACAGAATGTCACACTGTTGTATTTCTTATGGTAATTTCAGTTCTGAGGCTTCCAAACCACTAAAACAATCTTCACCTATCTCAGAATGTTCTGTTATGACCAACACACTGCTGTATTTATTGTGGTAATGTCAGTTCTGAAGCTTCCAAACCACTAAAACAATCCTCACCTATCTCAGAATGTTCTGTTATGACACACTGCTGTATTTATTGTGGTAATGTCAGTTCTTAAGCTTCCAAACCACTAAAACAATCCTCAACTATCTCAGAATGTTTTGTTATGACTCTCCCACTGCTGTATTTCTTATGGTAATGTCAGTTCTGAAGCTTCCAAACCACTAAAACAATCCTCAACTATCTCAGAATGTTCTGTTGTGACCCTCAAACTGTTGTATTTCTTATGGTAGTTTCAGTTCTTAAGCTTCCAAACCACTAAAACAATCCTCAACTATCTCAGAATGTTCTGTTGTTACCCTCACACTACTGTATTTCTTATGGTAATGTCAGTTCTGAGGCTTCCAAACCACTAAAACAATCCTCACCTATCTCAGAATGTTCTGTTATGACCATCACACTGCTGTATTTATTGTGGTAATGTCAGCTCTGATGCTTCCGAACCACTAAAACAATCCTTAACTATCTCAGACAGAATGTCACACTGTTGTATTTCTTATGGTAATTTCAGTTCTGAGGCTTCCAAACCACTAAAACAATCTTCACCTATCTCAGAATGTTCTGTTATGACCAACACACTGCTGTATTTATTGTGGTAATGTCAGTTCTGAAGCTTCCAAACCACTAAAACAATCCTCACCTATCTCAGAATGTTCTGTTATGACACACTGCTGTATTTATTGTGGTAATGTCAGTTCTTAAGCTTCCAAACCACTAAAACAATCCTCAACTATCTCAGAATGTTTTGTTATGACTCTCCCACTGCTGTATTTCTTATGGTAATGTCAGTTCTGAGGCTTCCAAACCATTAAAACAATCCTCAACTATCTCAGAATGTTTTGTTATGACTCTCCCACTGCTGTATTTCTTATGGTAATGTCAGTTCTGAGGCTTTCAAACCACTAAAACAATCCTCAACTATCTCAGAATGTTCTGTTATGACATACTGCTGTATTTATTATGGCAATGTCAGTTCTGAGGCTTCCAAACCACTAAAACAATTCTCACCTATATTAGAATATTCTATTGTAACTATGCTAGTAACTTTATTTGTCTGAGTAAGGTGAATCTAAGTTTCTAAACATTTAGATTGAAACGTTCTTGAAGAATAACTAATTTCACCTTTTCATGGTTTGATCTAAAGCTATCTCTCTATGGTGATTAATCCTAAGACTGGTTTGCAGATTGCAGTACCATATTCTGATCTTCTTTCTCTTCTGTTTTAAAGCTACCAAACTTAAAATATAAGAATTGTAATCCTATAGGGAGATATTGACACATTTCTTTTTGTTTTTGCCATCAACCATATTTTGAAATATAAAACCACTTGTTGAATAAAGTGTTTAGCGCTCTTGTAGACGGCCTCTATAGGGTTGCATAAAATAATTTATTAGAGGAGGAGCTGTGCTTGTAATTCCAGGAGCTCTGCCAGCCTCATAAACAAGTTGTCCGCAATGAAAGTTGGATGATAGATAGAGATGAACTATCCCCTGGGATACTATCCCGGTAGACAGATAAATGATGTGCTATTTACTACAACCTGACAACTCTGCTGTAACATGGTCAAATATGTATTGGCTGTACACTTATTCTACCAACATGTAAGGTAATACTATCTTGACTAATTATAATATGATTATCTTATAAGCTACACTAAAGTAGAACCAAGCAAGGTGGCAATCTTACCCTGACTGATTACACTATGATTATAAGCCATACCATAGATCCAGCATTCCTCGAAAAAAAAAAATTTTCAAACAAGGACACAACGGAACATTCCAAAATAGGTGAGGATTGTTTTAGTGGTATGGACGCCTCAGAACTGTCATTACCATGAGAAATACAGCAGTGTTAGGATGTATTCTTTCAATTAGGTGGAACACTTAAGCTAAATAGTTTAATATGTTGATAGGCAATACTGGCACAAAAGTTTTTCAATGAAAATAAATAGCCTCTAGTAAAATATAATAAAAAGCTTTTAGAAAGAGAGAAGTAAACGGGACCTAAACATATCTCAAGCTTTGGCGGGGTCGGTTCATAGAATTCTTTGTCGTCATAGAAACGAGCAGGAGAAGAGAAGCTCTTTGAAGAAGAGATATCCTTCTCTCTCTCTCTCTCTCTTTCTCATAGAAAACTGGTGACTGGAAGATGTGTAACGAACTGAAAGAGTACTTATTTCACAATAATATAATTATCCATTGAGAATAACGAGCTGATAGTGATTTGTTTGTCTCCCATTTGACTTCCATATGTAGGCCGAGAGTGTTTACATCAAGGAGACGGAAAATAGAAGAAAGGAAAATGTATTGAAATGTTAAAATGTTTGATTCATAAATAGCTGCTTTATGTGTATGTACCACGTGTTAGTATAAATTTTAGTAAAATTAAAAGGGAAAAAAAGATGCATAGAGATAATGATATATTTTTTTAAACTATATTACTAGAAATTATCAACATAGAAAGAAAATGTAAAGGCCCCTATTAAGTTGGCTGGCTTGTGGTTGGTGACTTCTAGTGACTTTTGTTGGTTCTTTTTTATAATAACTTTGCCCAATGATATCTATACTATACTGGATGGACATAAATACACCCTTCACCCTTTGCAAAGGACCAAAGCGTGACACTCAAATTTGTCGTCTGCTTTATTGTGAGTGGACAGATTTAACAGTTTATTTCAACTGACTTGTGTGAAAACATGTCTCTGATGATGTTTGAAAATAGTGAAGTATTATACCACACTTGGCTGAAGACACATTTACATTAAAGGTTATACAATTCAGTTTAACAGATAATACTGTACAAATACGCGTAAGAGCTTTGTTATATTAAAATATATAGCTATCATCCATATAGTTTACATTCTGATAAGGCTTAGATATAATATTTAAAGTTGACTATTTGCTTGTATATTTCTTTCAGAAACCATATTATATTGAATGTTCGAGAATTATAATTAAATAAGGTAGCTAAAAACTTGATTAAGTTTGTTCGATAAACAAACTTTGTGTACAAGTCTTAGATTCAAATGACCATTTAGGTTATAGGTACGTTGGAAGTATTATTATATTAGCTTACATAAACTTATTTAAATAAACAAGTCACGAGTGTCAAATCTAGTTATGCTCTTTAAACCGTTAAATAAAACATATATTTCATCTAACTAGTCGTACATTGATGTATCTTACATATTCATAGAAATTAGCGAACGATGTCAAAATTCCACATTGCCTTTATATGTGTATGAGAGAAAGGGATACCCGAAAGGTTCCTTCTCCCTTACACAATGGTGTGCAGATGACAGCTCGAAAATTTCAGCAACAGATGTCTATCCAGTTATATTATACAGATCGATGATTTTGGCTCGGCTATAAAAAAAAATGTCTGCTCAGTTGGTGGAGAAAATGAGTTATTAAAAACATTCTGGGACCTCCGGGGTACATAGCGGCCTGGCCTGACCCTCAACAATGATAGCCATAAGTTGACTGGATCTTACCTTTGGTCACTGGGAACAAACCAGGACACAATATGCTAAGATAACATAAATTGGTAAGAAATAGATAATAGCTCCATTGGTAATGTAAATAAATAACATACATAAAAAAATGAAATGTATGTTGTAACACAAAGACAAAACACAGGACGATTGCTGGATAGCTAAGTGATTACAGCATTGGCGTACTAAGCCAAAGGTCCCGGGTTTGATTCCCGTGTCCAGGTGTCATTTTTCAATTTTCAGAATATGTAAATTTATAGATGAGTAAACTAAACTCTGTATCTCCACTTTTCATATGCCATCATAAGTACCATGTAGTAAGGAATTACAACCATGGATATTAGAGAGTAAACAATTAAAACAGTTAATTCAAGAAGCGAGTCTGGGTGGAAATCAAGGATACCATCATTAAAATGGGCTCATCGCACAACAAATGTATTTAGAGTTAATACAGATGGTAATAATGATGGTATCCTTGATTTCCGCCCAGAGTAGCTTATAAAATTAACTGTTTTAATGGTTTATTTTTTAATATCCGTGGTCGTAATAACTAATAGTTAATAAATAGGTAATACTAATAACTAATGGTTAATAAAGAGAAATAGAACGATTTAAATATTGTCAGAACGTCCGGGATATCCGTACATTACCATACTACACGTCCAGGCTATCTGCGTCTTACTACACGTCCGGGCTATCTGTATCTTACTACACGTCCGGGCTATCCTCATCTTACTACACGTTCGGACTATTCACGTATTAATACATGTCTGAACTATCCACGTCATACTACACGTCCGGACTATCTGCACCTTACTACACGTCCGGGATATCCGCGTCTTAATACACGTCTAAACTATCCACGTCTAACTACACGTCCGGGCTATATGTGTCTTACTACACGTCCGGCCTATCTGCGTCTTACTACACGTCCGAGCTATCTGTGTCTTACTACACGTCCAGCCAATCTGCGTCTTACTACACGTCCGGACTATTCACGTCTTAATACATGTCTGAACTACCCACGTCTTACTACACGTTCGGACTATCTGCGTCTTAATACACGTCCGGAATATCTGCACCTTACTACACGTCCGGGATATCCGCGTCTTAGGCTATCCTCATCTTACTACACGTTCGGACTATTCACGTATTAATACATGTCTGAACTATCCACGTCATACTACACGTCCGGACTATCTGCACCTTACTACACGTCCGGGATATCCGCGTCTTAATACACGTCTAAACTATCCACGTCTAACTACACGTCCGGGCTATATGTGTCTTACTACACGTCCGGCCTATCTGCGTCTTACTACACGTCCGAGCTATCTGTGTCTTACTACACGTCCAGCCAATCTGCGTCTTACTACACGTCCGGACTATTCACGTCTTAATACATGTCTGAACTACCCACGTCTTACTACACGTTCGGACTATCTGCGTCTTAATACACGTCCGGAATATCTGCACCTTACTACACGTCCGGGATATCCGCGTCTTATCCACGTCTTACTATATGTCCGGGCTATCAGTATCTTAATACACGTCCGGACTATCCCCGAATTTAAACCACATATAGTAAACTTATTTTATTGCACCCGGACGGGATTTAAACCTCAATCTTCGCATCAACTGCGAACAAGCGCAACACAAATCAAACTGTTCGGTCACCACTGCCCGTGATGTTATCCACGCAGTAACTCATGATTAGTAAGACGGTCCTCAAACTGACCCGCATCAGTGGGCACGTGGTCTAAACGTCAGGCTCGTATAATTCGATCTTTTGGTGACGAGGAGGTCGTTGTTCGAACCCCAACATGGTGTACTGTGACTGGTTTTCTATAAAAAGGTTTGTTATTCTCCCTCCACGTTAATGCGGGTAACTTTCTTATTCCTACCAATTATCGTGATCAAAATGGGATATACCGGACGGACAGTAAGACTTTTAGAATACAAGGCCTTATCTCCACCGACCGAAGCACAAACTGACAGGCCATTTATTGAAGTTTATTTTATATATCCTCTAATTTCACGTGTTTGGTTTTGCGATTATTTTTTTGTTTACTTTCACGTGCAATAAACTTCAAATTTGCACACACACACACACACACACCAACACTGGTGATCACACGGTATAAAGTGTCAGACTCACAATGGACCAGATTGCTGATGATACGAGAGGTCAAGGTTGGAATCACAGCTGAAGTAATTGTGGGTTCTTTTACTGCATGCGATTTTTTGGGGGCTTTTTTTATTCTCTCTGCGCGAATGCTGGTGCATTTCTTTTAAATTACTAACCTCATCCTAACCTATCATATGGCGCCGTTAATAAATGATATAAGTCTGACACCTTAGCTCAGTTGTCAGAATGTCTGCCTACTGAGCCAAAGGTACCAGGTTCAATAACCGGCATGGACTAAAAATGTTTAGAAAGTCTGTGTTAAATACACGAAGAAATAAAAATGTGAGACATGTAAAACATACTGTGCTATGGGTCAAACGTGGACAGAGTGGATACAACTCTGCTTACCCTGGCTACACTCTACGACACGACATTGTTATGTATAATTGTGTCTAGAAGGTATATTGTTACCATTCTTTTGACAATAATTTGTGTACTGCCTCCTCCATTTAACGGAGCCACTGAATAACCAGATCCTGAGGTTTCGACACGATCGATCTGTCAGCGCTGTTTAATTCATCAGCTGTCAGTGTAAGCTCTGTCGCTTGTCCTGTGGTATGCAGATCTGACAGGTTAGCCTGACCAGGTCTGGAATGTTGGCTGACAGGGCAATCTGGCCTTTTGTAAGTGGACTATCAAGGATACACGATATATTGCTGTTAGGATTGAGACAGAATTGGTAATTTTGCATGGACGATATATTGCTTCTAGGATTGAGAAAAGATTGTTATAATCCCGGTTTCATTTTTGTATGTTTCACATTTCACTATCCGTTTGAGATAACAAACAGTGATGAGGAAATAATTTGCGTGGAGGGAGAGTGTAAAAACATCTAGGTGAATTTATACTTAGACCGTAGGTATTCCATAATCATTTTACTTGAAGCTTGGTTAACAAATGTGTTTGATTGCTTCACTTGATGTGTTTAACACGACTTGTAATCTGAATAACAGGCCATAAACATCTAATTCAATACCTAATGACTTGTAGACTGAATAACAGGTAATAAAAATCTAATTAACAACCACACGACTTGTAAACTGAATAACAGGCCATAAACATCTAATTCACAAACACATGACTTGTAGACTGAAAAACAGGTAATAAACATCTAATTAACAACCACACGACTTGTAGATTGAATAACAGCCAATAAACATCTAATTCACAACCACATGACTTGTAGACTGAATAACAGGCAATAAACATCCAATTCCCAACCACACGACTTGCAGACTCAATAACAGGTAATAAACATCTAATTAACAACCACACGACTTGCAGACTGAATAACAGGTAATAAACATCTAATTAGCAACCACACGACTTGTAGATTGAATAACAGTCAATAAACATCTAATTCACAACCACACAACTTGTAGACTGAATAACAGGTAATAAACATCTAATTAACAACCACATGACTTGTAGACTGAATAACAGGTAATAAACATCTAATTCACAACCACACGACTTGTAGACTGAATAACAGACAATAAACATCTAATTCGCAGCCACACGACTTGCAGACTCAATAACAGGTAATAAACATCTAACTCGCAACCACACGACTTGCAGACTCAATAACAGATAATAAACATCTAATTAACAACCACATGACTTGTAGACTGAATAACAAGTTATAAACATTTAATTAACAACCACATGACTTGTAGACTGAATAATAGACAATAAACATCTAATTCACAACCACATGACTTGTAGACTGAATAACAGGTATTAAACATCTAATTAATAACCACACGACTTGTAGATTTAATAACAGGCAATAAACATCTAATTCACAACCACAGTACTTCTAGATTGAATAACAGGCAATAAACATCTAATTCCCAACCACACGACTTGCAGACTCAATAACAGGCAATAAACATCTAATTAACAACCACACGACTTGTAGATTTAATAACAGGCAATAAACATCTAATTCACAACCACGCGACTTGTAAACTGAATAATAGACAATAAACATCCAATTCACAACCACACGACTTGCAGACTGAATAACAGGTAATAAATATCTAATTAACAACCACACTACTTGTAGATTTAATAACAGGCAATAAACATCTAATTCACAACCACACGACTTGCAGACTCAAAAACAGACAGTAAACATCTAATTCACAACCACACGACTTGCAGACTGAATAACAGGTAATAAACATCTAATTAACAACCACACGACTTGAAGATTGAATAACAGGCAATCAACATCTAATTCACAACCACACAACTTGTAGACTGAATAACAGGTAATAAACATATAATTAACAACCACATGACTTGTAGACTGAATAACAGGTAATAAACATCTAATTCACAACCACACGACTTGTAGACTGAATAACAGACAATAAACATCTAATTCGCAGCCACACGACTTGCAGACTCAATAACAGGTAATAAACATCTAATTCGCAACCACACGACTTGCAGACTCAATAACAGATAATAAACATCTAATTAACAACCACATGACTTGTAGACTGAATAACAAGTTATAAACATTTAATTAACAACCACATGACTTGTAGACTGAATAATAGACAATAAACATCTAATTCACAACCACATGACTTGTAGACTGAATAACAGGTATTAAACATCTAATTAATAACCACACGACTTGTAGATTTAATAACAGGCAATAAACATCTAATTCACAACCACACGACTTGTAGACTGAATAACAGACAATAAACATCTAATTCGCAGCCACACGACTTGCAGACTCAATAACAGGTAATAAACATCTAATTCGCAACCACACGACTTGCAGACTCAATAACAGATAATAAACATCTAATTAACAACCACACGACTTGTAGATTGAATAACAGGCAATAAACATCTAATTCACAACCACACGACTTGTAGACTGAATAACAGGCAATAAACATCTAATTAACAACCACATGACTTGTAGACTGAATAACAGGTAATAAACATTTAATTCACAACCACATGACTTGTAGACTGAATAATAGACAATAAACATCTAATTCACAACCACACGACTTGCAGACTGAATAACAGGTAATAAACATCTAATTAACAACCACACGACTTGTAGATTGAATAACAGGCAATCAACATCTAATTCACAACCACACAACTTGTAGACTGAATAACAGGTAATAAACATATAATTAACAACCACATGACTTGTAGACTGAATAACAGGTAATAAACATCTAATTCACAACCACACGACTTGTAGACTGAATAACAGACAATAAACATCTAATTCGCAGCCACACGACTTGCAGACTCAATAACAGGTAATAAATATCTAATTTGCAGCCACACGACTTGCAGACTCAATAACAGGTAATAAACATCTAATTCACAACCACACCACTTGCAGACTCAATAACAGACAATAAACATCTAATTCACAACCACACGACTTGTAGACTGAATAACAGGTAATAAACATCTAATTAACAACCACATGACTTGTAGACTGAATAACAGGTAATAAACATCCAATTCACAACCACGCGACTTGCAGACTGAATAACAGGCAATAAACATCTAATTCCAAACCACACGACTTGCAGACTCAATAACAGGTAATAAACATCTAATTAACAACCACACGACTTGCAGACTGAATAACAGGCAATCAACATCTAATTCACAACCACACAACTTGTAGACTGAATAACAGGTAATAAACATATAATTAACAACCACATGACTTGTAGACTGAATAACAGGTAATAAACATCTAATTCACAACCACACGACTTGTAGACTGAATAACAGGCAATAAACATCTAATTCACAACCACACGACTTGTAGACTGAATAACAGGTAATAAACATCTAATTAATAACCACACGACTTGAAGATTGAATAACAGGCAATCAACATCTAATTCACAACCACACAACTTGTAGACTGAATAACAGGTAATAAACATATAATTAACAACCACATGACTTGTAGACTGAATAACAGGTAATAAACATCTAATTCACAACCACACGACTTGTAGACTGAATAACAGGCAATAAACATCTAATTCACAACCACACGACTTGTAGACTGAATAACAGGTAATAAACATCTAATTAACAACCACATGACTTGTAGACTGAATAACAGGTAATAAACATCTAATTAACAACCACATGACTTGTAGACTGAATAATAGACAATAAACATCTAATTCACAACCACACGACTTGCAGACTGAATAGCAGGCAATAAACATCTAATTCACAACCACACGACTTGCAGACTGTATAGCAGTCAATAAACATCCAATTCATCAACCCCCCCAAATATAAACAAAGAGGGAAAACTCCTAATTATTTCGTAAACAACTATCCTCAATTTAATAAAGACTCGTCAGCATCAATGGGCACGCGAATTAAATGCCAGCGTCATAGAGTCTGGCTTGCTGGTGACGAGAAGTTCGGGGTTCTAATCATAGTCGGCCATTTCTTCCATTGTTTTCTATCCTCTATTCACGCATCTACTTGTACATTTTCTTTCAATATTTGCCTATTCATCCCTACATTCTTACACCCTGGTATGGGATTGGGAGACGATGGAAATGAAATATTAATTTGATCATTTATTTCCTCATTTTTGTCTTTATTAGGTTTTTAAATCAATTCCTTAGCATTTTTTTTATGGGTTTTAACAATTCAAAAAAAATTATTAACCAATAAAAAAAGTTGTGGAAAAACAATCCCATTTGACCGTATCGATGAGCTCTGTTAGTTCACCATTTGGCCGCTACGAGTGCTCCACTTGTAGGTTCTACCAATCTCCCCTAGATAGCAGAAGCATCACAAACTGGTTCAAGCGCTTTATTGACTGAGGTGAGAAAAATATGAACCATTAATTAGTTATACTATGTTATTATTATTAGCACCGCGTCTTACTACCCGTTCGGGCTATACACATTTACGCTAATGTGTAATGCTAGGGTGATTATGAGATGAAATGGAGGACCCTACAGTATAAGGGTGTATGGCCCAAAATGAATAATATAATAATTATATATATATATATATATATTAGTAGTTCTTCTTAAACCTAACTTGAATCAGTGTATTAAATATAGATTCAATACATATTTTTTCTAAACACAGTGTTTACTCAAAGTTTCAAATTTTGGCATCTAATGCAACAATTTTTAGAAAAACCAAATGATTCAAAGGTTTCATATTTGGAATGTTAGAAGTACTTGAGGAGGTTTATTAATTGAAATAAATATTATTTCAATGACCTTCAATTAATTGTGTAAAAAATTGCCAAATAAATTCAATAATCAATTAATTGTTTTGTATACTTAAACGTGTATAATAAATGGGGGAAGTAAATCAATTAATGCCGACTTCTTTTAACTTTATAATGGTACTTCATTCACATTAATATTTGATCTGAAACTTGTGAAAACTGATACGAGCTGAGATGCTTCATATTTTGCCCCGGTTTTTGAAAATATGTATGGTACAATTCCGCAATAGCCGAAACAGAACGGCTTGGTTATAGTAGAGCAGACAACTCATCCCTTCTCACTCCAAGCCACTAGCTGTCTGTCCTTGAAACCATAAATCTGTCGCTAATGGTTTTGACATGTTTGTAAAGCTTATCGACCTGACCCATCACCATCTCTCTTTAAGGAGTGTTACCTGGCTCTCCGTTTTCAAGTCAGTGTAGCAAGTGCTACTACTGATGAAAGTTTTTTTTTTCAGTGTGGTTGATTGTAATTGCATCTAATGTCTTTAGGGATGTGTGAAGTGTAATAATAGTGGAAAAACAATCTTCATTATTTTAAATAATTGACCCATAAAAGTTTAAAGATGGCAGAGAGATGTAAATGGCAAAAGGCATAAGCATTCCAAGGAAATGAAACGCTTTTACGAAGAAATTCGGAAAGCCCAGACCACTAATAAGTTGGTGAAATGACTTCAAACCTATATTATGTTATTGAACTTAAATAATTAACTTTTTTTAAATTCTTTTGAAATCTGGAACTAAATCCGGAACCTCCAACTTAGCATGTCAATATCTTACCACTGAGCTGTCTAGGGCTAATCCTGTGTTAGGATCATTTATCACTCATATTTTAAGGGATAGTCGGTAATAGATGTGTAAAATCGTCGGCCATTTAATAACAATCAGAAACACACACTATCGTTGATCCATGGTAGCTTTATGCTGCCATTTGAACAATTTGTATTAATTTTAAATGGTTTCTTGTATATAATTTTAAAGCAGAAATCACCAACCTTTATTTAGCTGCGCACCACATAAATGTTTAACCAAGACGCTGTAAACCACTTATTAAATATTTAGCAAAAAATTTTAGAAAATAATTTTAAGAATGACCTTGAACAAAGAATACAGCGTGAGAAGTTATTATGTATGCACATTAGTGCATATGTTAAATAAATAAATATAGATTACTTTTTAGTCATATTGGCCTTGAGATGAAATTTATAGGTTAATATAAGATTATATCAAACTCGAATCGATTAAAACTCGTATATATGTATTGTTTAGTATTAAAACAAAATGGAAGTTCTCATTTCCTCATGAAAATAACTTTGAGGGTAATTTACACTTAGGAAATTTCCAATTGTTATCGTATCTCCACACCGGCCTATTGCAAAAGGCGCCCTCAATTTACAATGAACCAAGCTATTTGGAAAATAATATTATATTTGCTTACTAGCCTGATAAATTTTAGGCTTATTGCAATAAGCCCATACAGCCTTAAACTAAACTATTAAGGAGATGCACCTTTGTTCGCTCAATCAGCCTAGTTGATTCCAGGCTTATTGCAATAAGCCCAAGATAGTGAAGGCTTATTAAAATGTCTACATCAGCGGTTCCCAAACTGTGGGACGTACAATTATTCCTGATGGTATGCTGTGAGAAGACAAACAAAAAAACCAAATTAAAGTCGTAAAAAATGGATATTTATTAATATTTTTATTTTTATCACACTAGTGTGTTACTAATGATAAATATCTAAAACAGAGGTACTGTACCCACATTTTTGGGAAAGGTAAACCATTTAGAAAGATGCACCCTTTGTTTGCCCATTCGGGATTTGAACCCTGACCACCATTCATCGTTAAAATAACCTAAGTGAGCTTAGTGTCTAAATCAAGTTAAGGTTAACTTTAAAAATGAACCGATGGTTTAGTTCGGTCCCTGATTTACAGCTTTCATTCATAATAGACAGAGAAGAATGTCTACCTGCTAGCCCTACCCAACATCAAAACTTTCCAGTCACTCCACCGCTGACAAAGTTAGGTTTTTTGGTTTTTAACGAAACGGAATGGTAGCATCAGCTTTCACCTTTTCCTCAGCGACACAAACGCTATCAGATTTTTCTCAACATTAGCTCTGTTCAAACACCGCTAACGTGGGATTTGAACCACGGTGGAGGCCTGGCATTCCTCACATTCACAAGTTGTGATTAATACATGTCTTGTCAGAGGTGAAGGAAGGGTATTGGCAATCAGATAAATCTGTGCCGGGACGGAGTATTGAACCCCGGACCCCCAACACAGAAGTCTGACACCTTACTCAGTAACATTATGTTATTGACAGGACTTGTAGATATTTATATAATACGTCATAGTCTAGTACTTTTAGGCGTTATTTTTTTTAAAGATTTATTTGTTATTTCAGCTTACAAAGCGATCATTGCTCTATTATTTAAGGTCACCGACTATTTGAAGAGAAACATTGTTGTATTTCTTATGTTAATGTCAGTCCTAAAGTTTCGAAACCACTAAAACAATCCTCAAAAATCTAAGAATGTTTTGTTGTGACCTTGTTAAATAAATGGTCGGTGCCCCGCACAAACTTTCTCACTGCTTCACCTAAAACTTAAATCATTGATTTAAAATTTGTAAGATATGAGAAACAAAAAATATACATTGTTGCAGAAACATAATATAAAAAAAATCACATTCTACCAAAGAGCATAAACTAAATTAAATACACGGTTTCAGAAACATTGAGAAAAGAGGAACATTTCTGTCCACCAAAGAACATAACAATAATTTTATTTAAATTAATTTAAGGCAGTTAATGTATTTCTATAAGCGAACGTGAAAGAGTCTACCAATTTCACAATTTAAGATATTTTAACATAACTTCCAGGGATCTCTCACATGCCACAACCGACATTGGACCGACGGCTTTACTTCTCCTCCAAAGGAAGTTGTGCTACGGATTCTTATCTCTCAAGAAAATTCTGTTGACCCCAGATGGATTTGAACCCACGAATATCGGATCCTGAGGCGAGCACTTTAACTCAATACCACCGAGGTCAACAATATAAAAAACAATTTCCCATTTCAAATATCTTTATAAAACAATATTTGATTTTATCTTGTAAACTATTAGCTTTTACGAATATATTACAAATAAAATATTTTTATTTTTAATAGTTCTATATTTTTGCAATGATTGCTATTTTATATCTCAAAGAGTTGAGGAGATATGCTCAAAATTGGAGCTATACGCGTGTAAAATGTACCCTCAAAGTACCCCGAAATTTTGTTTGTAATGTTAAACATTGCCTAGACACGGATTTTAATCAGAATCATTTGAGCCAGTTTTGAGAAAATTGATTTTTCTATTTTCAGCTTTAAGTAAACTACCCTTAATTTTAGGGTTAGACATCTAATTCCAAAAACCACTCGAGGCAACTTCATGAAAACCCTAAATACCAAGTTTTATCCCTGTCGGTAAGATGGTTTCGGCTTAAGGCTGACATACGGACTGACGGCATCGCAAAAACACTTTTTCGTGTTCAAGAGGTCATGAAACAAAAATACCCATCGAAATCCCAAATTCATGTTTTTTCTTTTACAAACACAATAATTTCTCTACCCGAAGGGTCGCCAGGAAGTAAAACTAACTTTATTTGTTTGAGGAAAGCAGAACCTATGTTTCAAACCATTTACCGTGGTTTGCGTGAAACGTCCTTGAAAATGAGATCATCTCCTTTATTATTGTTTTTTAAATATAAAATAAAAAATGCCAGATTTTTAATCCTATAGGGATATGTTAGTACATATCACCTTCATTTTGAAGTGAACCATATTTTGAAATAACAAACCACTTGTTAAATAACGTGAGATTTCTGTTCGTTTGCCACTAGTGTTTGTTCTCCGAAAGACGATTCTCTGATTGCTTCATTTTTTTAAAATAAATCAATTCTGTGTAGCTCGTGAGTTGTTGCCAGGATGTTTCTAAAGGTCAAGTTTGACCCTGAATGGCAGATAACAGGTCACTAGTACAGTCACATCAAGCAACATTCCACGAGCCACCACTGAGAACAATTACACATGAACCGATACAAACAGATCAGTTAAATTCTTGATCTAGGTGGTCTTGGGGTAGAGTGCTCATCTCAGGACCCAATGTTCGTGGGTTCAATCCCAGCTGAGGTCAACACATTTATCTTGAGCGATATAAATCTGTAGCACAACTTCCTTCGGAGGGGAAGTGAAGCCGTCGGTCTCATGTCAATTGTGGCATGTAAAATAACGTTGGAAGGTATGTAAAGTTACCTCTCCTGGAATAACTGGTAGGCCCTTTCGCTCTTGTTCATAGAAATTCTCGTGTGGCGATAAAATCAGTCGGTTCAGAAAGTGCACTTTAAATACCTAAAATAAAAAACAGTAAAATGATAAAAGTTGATTGTTTTAATTGAGTTACAACATAATAAGACTATAGTTATTGTTATACTCACATTTTCTGCCGCTAAATTAAATTCTAACATTTATTTTATTGTATCCAAAATTGCTCCAAATTTTGCAGCATTTGCACTTAATACCACAAAAGTAAAACAATTTTCAAAAATTAATTAATTAATTAATTGTCTCCGCAGCTCAGCTCAACTCATTTTGAACTGTTTTAGGTTTACAAACTTTTTTCAAGTATTCAACACAAAAGTGAAGCTACTTGCACCTGATACCACACTTATAGTGGAACTTAAGTACATCGTATCCCTCCCGATTAGCCGGGAAAGTAGTTATATTATTAATACGATAGCACCAGAAACGTGTCGAAGTTAAATTTTCTGCTTTACTCAAATATTGACAATAGTGAAATTGTCATAATTTAAAAAGTTTTTAATTCCGTACAAACCTTCCCCCTCTTCCGTAATTTGTAAAACAGTGACATACTATTGTTTCGGATCAACAGAACTATCAAGGGGGAATTGAAACGTCTACCAAACTTGCTTGTACTTAATGACTCGTTGAGTAAGATTGTGTCAGCTAGAAATGGTGGGTGTCAAGTTTTGTAAGACGACCTTTCAACTTTGACGCGGCTGGGCCGTGGCAACCCTCCTGGGGTTTCCTGATCTTCTGTCCTATTGGAGGAGCGAAATTTATTTTTTCTCTCTATCCTCGTATCATTTTCAGGATTTACGCAATAATCCGACTACTTTCATAAACCAACTCGGGGTGAAAACAGACCCAAGTCACGTGTTGACAGGTGGGGTGAAATATGGGTATGTTATTGTAAAAATAGACCAAGTCACAAGAGCTGATATCATCCCGTTATCCATCGAACCATACTAGACGAGGCGCCCAAGAGACCACCAGGGGAACATCTCTTATCGTAGTAAAAACGAGTCAGAACTAACTGAAACTACACAATTTTAAAGTTTATATTACACCCCTTTAGAGGAAATGTCCATCCCGTGAACTGGCTTCTTCTATTGGCCATTTCATGAACTGGAAACTGTTGTCCCATCGACTACAAAAGTTAGTTTTTAAATACCATATGTTGTTAATGATAAACTAACCCAACCGAACTAAACCTAAACTTCCATTCTAAGAGATTAATGCTTTAAACCAAACCTGTTCTTCGCGTGTCCTTTTCACGGAATGGACATACATTTTCCCAATTCATGAAATGATAATCTCCCTTTTTGGGGTATAACATACGTATATTCACATATTATATGAGTCTGTGAAGGTTTTATGAAATATGTATACAAAACTGGTTTGTTTATATATCTGACATTTTTGGGAATCATAAAAAAACTAGTTTATATAATTATGTATACAACAATATAAAGCGATATAAGGCGGATAAACACTAAAACATTCCGTAAATTTTATATGAAGTATTTAAATTATAGGATATGAAATACATAATTTCAAAATACAAAAAACAAAACTTCTCTTAGAATAATTAATTAAATATTATGTGTATGGTATAAAATATGTTAAAAATTGAAAATTAATCTAGACATTTTTAAATTCTCATAAAATCAAGTTTTTAAATAATATCATAAATCTGGTTTATAATAGGATAAAGAAACACTAAGATTATCTTTTAAAACACGGCCAATTTCTTTAATTAATACAGCACATTTAAAAATATACTCAAATAAAACACAGCATTAAGTGTAACAATTTGTCTATTACTATCCTCCCTTTTCCATTACGATATTTTAATTACCATAAATTAGTACATTCATAAAAAAACATATAAAAAAGAGCATCATTTTGTAATTTTGACAAATACCAAATTAATCCTATTTCAAATGACATAAAAAAGTCGACAACAGATCCACAAAACAAAGCTTTGATTAATGGTTTTAATTCGAACAATTAATATTATGGTAACATTAATTCTAATCTCACGAAGTAATTAATTTATAGTTAAATTTAATACCACCACGTTTGTTACATTGTTTACATTAATTGGCAATTAAACTTAATCATATAATTGAATCCAATAGTCAAGTCGAATGTAGGTCAACAAATAAAAGCTATACCTTGAATCACTTGAACTAAACATTTATATTCGATGTTAATTACTTTTAATGAGTAGGGCTAAGCTATACTTAGTAATTATACAGTACCGTTTTCATATAAAGGGCTTTTTTAAAATACCAAAATATTTTGTTCCAATCAACATTGATAACATTTTACCAAATTATTATTGAAAGCTGAAAATCACAGGACTTGACGTATGAATCCGTGAAAGTAGATCTAGTAACTCTAATAGATCTCAGATAAGGCCCTTCCTATAAAAATTGGGCTGTGACTGAGGCGCTAATATAGTACACATTAGTTTCCAAGTAACACATTACAGTATTACTAATTTAATTTAAAATTATACTTCAATAAAACAGTGGAATGATATATTAAATGGTTTAATTGATTATATTAGAGAGCAATGCTGTCACTCACAATAATTAAACCTTTTTTTGTGTCTAAAAAATTACATGTATAGGTTATAGCCTAAAATTGTGTGTGTTGTATATTGAAGTGATAATTTTAGAAATAAATTGAAAGTTGTTAATTGTTTTAAAATAAGGTTTTTATGAAGAAGCAGAAAACATTTACAAATTAGCATTATTGGGCCAATTCTGATGTTTAAAATTACTGGCCCTACAATTTGTAAGTAATGAATAAAACTGATATATTTCACAAATGTTATTTGTATTAGTAACATTTGACAAATGTAACAATTAAACATATTTAAATATCTGATACAAATTATCAATAGTGACACTGTCGAAAACTACCCACTTCCCTGTTCTATATCTAAAACTGCTAACGTAACCGATTTAAGGCGATTGGCCCTTTAAATTTGGCGTGAAAATGCAGAGCCATGGGAACAAACTGCTATCTTCAAGAATTTTTATTGTTTTGCAATTTTCTTTTCGAAAACGGTTGGTTCAAGAATAGAAGCATGTTGATTAAGCTTTTTTTTTTTTTTTATATATACACACCTCCTCTATAATTTTAACAGTGGTAAATTAGTATCAATAATTTTGACCTTTTTCAATAGAAAACTTCCAATATCAATAATTTTGACATTTTTCAATAGAAAACTGCCGGTTGTATAACAAAAAATAATAAAATTTTACACCTAATAAACATTGATACATTATCTTAGAAGAGGTGTTGAAAATATTACTATAAAAATTGTACTCTTTCTCAAGAAAACTGATATTTCCACACGTATGATTTTTCAGCAAGACCTGTCCGGTAGCTAGCGCCATCGACTGTTTCCGTGATTCATATGTTCTTGTTGGAGCGGAAGGATACTTTTGTCGGTTGTGAAGCCACGTCATGCCTTTCACCCTCCCGCCCACCATCCCATAATAGGTTTAAAACTTGCACTCGACAGGGCCAAGAGCCCTAACAAAAATAGGTAAAGCCTAAAACAGTGCATTTGACCAAGTTCATTAATCGGTTGGATTGGTAATATGATCGTTTTTAGTACCAATACCAGTTCATCTATAAAATAGTCAAAACATTTTGAGTGGAATAATCTTTGGTGTCACCAGAGGCCCTGCTTGTTTCTGAAAGCTCTAAGTAGCTGATGATCTAACACGTCCACCTCAGACCCCTAGTCACCGGTGATTGTTTCTGAAAGCTCTAAGTAGCTGATGATCTAGCACGTCCGTCACAGACTCTACCATAAGCTTGGAGTGAAGAATTACCCTAGGTGTTGGATGAATCCTGGCTGTTTAGTGGTGGAGAATTGGGGTACCGGGTACAGGATCCTGAGTTCAGCTCTGGGGTTGAAGAGTTGCTTTTTCAACTACATTTGATAAATGTGAGAAACAATTTAGTAGCTTCAGTGGTCACATGGTTTAAGGCACCACTCTATAATATGTTAGACCACCAAATACGAGGAGATCAGGGCTCAAATCCATGTTGTGTGTACTGAAGATGTTTTCTCGTAAATTGTTTATCACTCTTCCTCGACGCAAGCTCAGGTAAATTTCAACCCGAGAGGGGAATGACACGCGGTAAAACTAATCATGGCTATGAGTGTGTGAAGGAGAGTAGTGTTGCCAAGTAGCCTAACCTGTTGACGTCAACCTATTAATAAAACGCTCTGTCATTCATTTTCAACATATTTGGGGCTAAGTAAGTATCACTGCTTTTAATAACCCCCCGTAGGGATTATTTTTAGAAAATTAAAAAGAAAAGACATCCATGGAACTTTGCTACCCTTACGTAGCCCACTTAACTACTCCCTCTCTTAACCTGAAGTGCTGTTGACCCGTAAAGGCTATATTTAGGCCATGACGCTGCCTTAATTAATTATTGATAATCCATCATCCCCCTTTACCCCCACCCTTGACTTCTTGTTCTTTTGTTGTCTCCGGGTCGGGGGGGAGGGGTGATAACGTTATACTTCTATCACACTTTCTCTTGTTAGGACACTTTGTGTGACGTCACACTGAGCTAAGTCTGATGTTAATGACATCAAATATAAATATATATTTGTTGAATGTGTTATCTTAGTTAGTAAGATAAAAGTGAAAATATGAAATAAAAATGCAAAACCAATCGCTTTTTAAACATAAAAATAAAATAATAAATTAACAAATTAATACTAAACAAACAAACGGTTTTATCTTGTTTCCCCCCTCTCTAAATAAATTACGGTTCGATTGAAGTCGTACTGAAATAAAACAATTGTAGATAAATTGGTATATAAAACCAATGGGAAGATTACACCAGAAGAGGAATTGACTAAACAATTTTTCCAATACAAATAAGATGATAAAAACTGTATTTATTGTGTAAGGTGAGATTTGATCAATGCTATGCCGTGTTCAAAACTACAAATACTACCGAACAACAAAAACATATAAAACAATGAAAATACCAACATACGTTGATGAAAATCCAAAAAACACATTATATTTTATTTAAAAAAAATAAGACTTCATTCTTTAAACATACCACTCTTTTATATTCAAATAACCTTGGTTGAAACTGGTTTTTAATCATGATAAATGTTGCAGCATTAGTCACAGTCCACGATACCAGACCAGGGCGGACTAATTTCTTGCAAAAATTTCCCTCTTTTAGCTCATTTGGACAAAATAACAAATGGAGTGATGCTTAAACCAAATTTACTCCTTTAAGTGAATGATACAATTATATTTATAAAACTGTTCAAGAAGAGTTTCTGTCTAATCAAATTAATTATATAGTTTTGTAGACATTATTACAACAATAGACAAAAACTGTGCATTGGTGGTCTAATTTTCTGATACGTCACTCTCGCAAGAGACTGGACTACCGGTGACGGGGAGATTGGGGCTCGGGATAGTTTTTCCCTTTCCCTCCACGCAAATGTGGATACACTTCTTCTGAATCCAAATTTCCTCATTCCTAACATTAGCGTAATTTATATATTTAAGTATAACCAGAAGCTACCATAAGGTCCAAGCCTGGAACTAGATTCCCTGTGACGTCATAATGCTCCTGTTTTGACCTGCAGGCTGGACACTACAGTATTTCCTACAGTTTAAGACCTGAATTGTTAACGTGACGTATGTTTATTTAATAACATGCCTTCCCAGAACTGTCACTATTTATTTCATACAAAATTCCGTTTTTTTTTTAGATTTTCGGGAAGAATTTCCCGTTTTTTAAAATACTATTTAGAGAGTAATAAAGAGTAATTAAATTCTACTGTTCATAAAACTAATTACTGTGAAGTAATTAAATCAGGGTTTATAAAATCAAGATTTTATCTTGATGGAGAAATGTCTGCAGTTGTTACGTGACACAATGTATAAAGTAGAAGATGAAATGTGTATTTGAATCAGCGAGATTATTTCTTCAGTTCGCTTTTTATTTTATTCAAGGGTCTACTATTTAAAACTTGAAAGTTTAATGTACCAAATTTACAAACATTCCAGTAGTTTTAAGTTATTTTGTGAAACTCCGTTTGTTTTCCCGGTTTTTTACAGACACAACAAATTGCCAATGTTTTTACAGTTCTCTAAATTTTCCAGGTGTTTTGCAACCCTGCTACTAGTTGTTGTGTACCTTATTCAGGGCTGCAACCTTGTTGCTAGTTGTTGTGTACCTTGTTCAGGGCTGCAACTTTGTTGCTAGTTGTTGTGTACCTTGTTCAGGGCTGCAACCCTGCTACTAGTTGTTGTGTACCTTGTTCAGGGCTGCAACCCTGCTACTAGTTGTCGTGTACCTTGTTCAGGGCTACAACCCTGCTATTAGTTGTCGTGTGCCTTGTTCAGGGCTGCAACCCTGCTAATAGTTGTTGTGTACCTTGTTCAGGGCTGCAACCCTGCTAATAGTTGTTGTGTAACCTTGTTCAGGGCTGCAACCCTGCTACTAGTTGTTGTGTACCTTGTTCAGGGCTGCCACGTGCCTAGGAAATCGGGAAAACACAGGAAGTTACAGAAAACACTGAGCAATACGGGGATATTTGTGAGTTTGGGACATTTAACTGCAAGCTGTAAATAGGCTCGGGGGCTATAGTAGGTTGTGGTGCAGCCCAAACCGTCCACCATACACAATTACAAAAACAATAGCAAAAGATTTCTATTGCGCTAAATTGTGTGTATTTGAGTGTGGAGGATAATAAAATACAATTTGTAAAACTCTTGATATTCTTTAATTTTCTCACTACTACTTATCCATTTGGAACAATCATTTTTCAAACTAAGAATAGAGATATCATCGCAATACTCCCACAAGCGTCTCAGTTTGGTTGTTAGCAATATGACACCTGAAGTATATCCATGTTAAATTATAGTATCGATATTATATTGTATTAATTTGTACTGATAAAAACTACACTACAGTAATATACCAGGTGACCTGGTGGTCTAGGGGTAAGGTGTCAGACGCCTGTGCTGGAGGTTCGGGGTTCAATCCTCGGTCCCGGTACAGATCTATCTGATTGCCAAACCCTTCCTTCACCTCTGACAAGACGTGTATTAATACACAACTTGTGAATGTGAGGAATGCCCGACCTCCACGGTGGTTCGGATCCCATGTTAAACTGTAGGTCCTCCATTTCATCTCACAATCACCCTACCCTTACACATTAGCGTAAGTGTGTATAACCCGAATGGGTAGTAAGACGTGGTGCTGATAATAATAGTAATATACCCCAATTTCTGATAGTTACTAATTATCCAACGATCTCACACGTCCATCACAGACTCTGTATTAAACTATGAGTGGAGAATGACCCTGAGCACCGGATGAACTCAGATAACTCAGAGTTAGAGCATTGATGCACTAAATCAAAGGTCCTAGTTTCAACTTCCGTGTCTTGGTGAGATATTAGAGAGTATTTTTATTTTTTATCTTATTCAGTCTTAAGTAGTGATTAAGATAGTTCATTTTGTTCTGTCATCCACCATTTTGTGAAAAACTGCAATATTTATTGTGGGCCAAATGAATGTTTTAACTTTATATCTGTCTTTCATAAACTATAGTTTTTACTAAAATTGTATATTTTTTGAGTGATTCTCTAAAGCTGCGGGTTAATTTTAAAATACCCGCATCGGTGATCACGTGCTCCAACACGTACTCTTATGTTATACTGGACTTCCGGTGACGGGGAGATCGGGGTATACCTGTTTCTCATTCTTCGTCCACGTAAATTCTGGTACATTTCCTTTAAAATTCTACCTTCCTCATCCTATTCCACTAGCGTAATTAATGAGATCGGAGGGAAAGAATATTATAAATCTTTTCACTATAATTTGCGTACGTGGTTTTTAATGCCGAACAAACGCAATAACAAGCTATTTCCTTTGAGCTACCCGACACAGCCACAAGTCCTTTGTTTCCTGGCTCCAG
>CABFWB010000944.1:120187-130727 GCA_902151455.1 Timema bartmani
CCCCGAGTCATTTTCATGATAAAATGAGATGCGCAATTTTGTTTTTAATGTTAAAAAGTACCTGGATACGAGTTTTAATAAAAAATAGTTTGAATTGATTTGGAGAAAATCAATTTTTTCCCCTCTTTTGACCTTAATTTTAAGGTTATCTATCGTTTTCCCAAAACTCCTCGTGGGAACCTTGAAAGCCCTGAATACCAGGTTATATCCCGATCAGTATAATGGTTTACGCTCTAGTTCCAGTAACAGACAAACAGACAGCACTTTTTTTTATATAAGAGGGTCATGAAACGTCGACATCCGTCAAGATATCGAGCTAGATTTTTTTGACGATCACAATACACTCTCTATCCGCGATGTCCACGTCAATATTCTAACCTATTCTAGTGGGCAAGCCCAAACTGCGCCAAGTTTAGTTAAGGTAGAAGAGGGGGGATGAAATAAACAAACCCCACCGCGAGCGAACAAGCTCTCGCCACTTCATGTCGTTCTTTCCTTTGGTAAAAACGCCCTAAGAGCCCTAACAAGATCTGTTATCAGCCTTTCTGAAGTCCGTCTGTCGAGTATAAACAAATTATCTTGGCAACGGTGACTGCCAGGTGTGTAATTGTTTGATTTTTGTTCGTGTGGACTGTGCTATTAGCGATAATTATTGATATAGAAAGGATTTATAGTGAAAGAGGCAAATTTCTGATTATCTATAATAATTTTACGTATTAACAGTGAATCAGTTGAATTTGACGAGGGAAGAGAGCTGGAGATGACCGTAAGGCTAAAATATTCACACTTGATGGCGAAAATATTTTCTCGTGGATTGAAGATCAACACAACCACGAACCACTCACTACTAGATCAAGAGTTGAACAGAAAATTCATGAGCAACACAGTTAAAAGGAAACCTGAGGAGATTGAAGTAAGGCTTTGAAGTTGATCTTCAAAGAGGTACAGAAACAGAAAAAACCCCTATATAAACATTGACCTGCAAGGACATGACATGACGTGTCAGGAATAACAGTAACTATATTAGGCTAAAAACACGCCAAAGTTTCCTAAATCTTCCGACGAAATTTAATTTGCCCTAGATTCACTTGAACTAAATACTATTCTAGACGAAAACTTTTGTTGAGAAAATAAAAAGAGAAGGGGGTCGTGATATTTTCTTGTGACTCAAATTGGGAGTATTTGTGTCAGAATGAAATTGTGTTAATGGATCGAACCTTAGAATAGGCACTGAAACATTTTCTTCAGCTTTTTACTGTACACGGGTATTTCAAAGGGTCACACATGCCTCTAGTCTTTTGCCTACTCAGATACAAGAAAAAGCGGATCTACAATGACGATATGAGAATCCTAAAGGACGAGTGCGAGAAGAGACAACTTCACCTTCAACCTTTATACATTTCGATAGATTTCGAGCAAGCGATCCACGAGTGCATCGTGTCAACATTTCCACAAACCAAGGTAAGCGAAACAACTTTATTTTACAACTTTACATAAATAATGTTATACTTTTTGATTTGATTACTATACTTTTCAATGTTGAAGATTTTTTTTAGCACTACGTTTTACTAGCTGCTCGAGTTATACTTTTATATTATAGTTATAATAATGGGCTTTGGGATTAGATAGTTTGAATGTAGATAAAGTGAAACCGAATTTGTCTGGAGGGAGAGTGAGAAAACATTTAGGAACAAACACCTACAGTTCACCACTCGACCAGGATTTGAACCCCAACCACCCAATCATCAGCTTGGACAATTTTGTTCAAAGTGTATATCTGAGGAGTTTTTTAGATGAAAAATAGGACTGTATAATTGATCTTCAGAAAAAATAAATTACGGGCAGTTATTAATGACTAATTTTAAAATAATTCCAAATTTCTCCAAAATAGCTTTAACAATTTTGATTAAAACATACATCTGGGGTGTATTTAAGATGATAATACTGTATACCTGGTTTTTGGGGCAAAGTCATTTTAAGGGTGTTTTACTGATGAGTAGTTTTCAAAAATTCAAAATATTTTTAACGATTTTGTTCAAATGTCTATCCGGCGTGTGTTTATCATGAATAATAACACTGTGTAGGGGTCTATTTGATTTTGGTTTAAACAAACTATTTTAAGGATGGTTTTCTGATTACTAATTTTCAAATATTATTAACAACTTGTGCTCTTTGTAAAATAAAACAAACATATTATGGTATATAATTTTAAAACGCTCAAACTAAAAATATTAGTCAAATAAAATGGTTTATCATTTGGTTTGAACACTGAGGTCCAGATCAGTGTAATTATCAAATCGTCATTCGAATGATGTCATTGTCTCAGCTGACCCATTAAAAATTGAATATACGCTATAATAAAGTACCTGTGATTCTGTCGTACTATTTATTTTTCATTCTAGGCCATTTTAATCATATTCCGGGGAAAAAAAGTGAAATGCTTTCTTGTCTGTGCGGATAGATGTCATCACATTTTTGTACATACGACTACGGCTACATTTTTTTAGCTACGGTCATGAAATATGGTATGCATACTATCTGGACTGATATCACGAACCTTATTTTTGTGCGCTCAAGTCCGAATTCACGTTTCAAGATGGCGGCTGCTCAAAAAATATTTTGTTAACAAATTTATTTAGTAGTTGTGTAAGATATATTTAGGATTTGTACTAAATAGACCATAATTCAAAGCATGCTACGTCTCTATTTTCCTCCCTGCTTCCTTTTAATATTTTTATCATTAACATCCACTATGATTCTTTGTAGGTGGATAAAGAGTAAAAAGCTTGGTTTGGCTGCCAAAACTCAGGGAGAGGGAAATGGCTCCACTACTATTTTGGGCTCACTTACTTGAGGCCCGAAGAAGTAGAAGACGCGTTCTGCGATCTGATCAGCATCCAACCAGCCGATACAAAACTGATGAGCTTCACAAATTACCAAACCGAAACATACGAGTATATAGATGAGATGGAGCAAGCGACATTCCCACCGCACATTTGGGGAGCTGACTCATCGGATGGAGGACAACATATGCGTGCGAGAGCTTCCATTCTAGATTTAATACATCATGTGTTTCACCACACCCAAATATTTTGTCGTCTTAGAAAATTTAAAATAGGTCCAACTGACACGTACATTCGTATAAACAGTGTACTAGAAGGTATTGTTCAAAACACGGACAAGAAGACTAAACTGAAACATTCATTCATTGAAAAAACTTAAAACAGTTTAGGTATGGAGAAATAGATGAATTAAGCTCTGTGAAGTGTGTGTCTTTCCAAAAATCCTCTTTATGACTTGCTTTTTATTATTATTATTATTATATTATAATTTAACTTACATTTAGCTATTATTGAGAACTAGGACACTGTGGGTGATCTAAAAGATGTGAGAACTAGGACACTGTGGGTGATCTAAGAGATGTGAGAACTAGGACACTGTGGGTGATCCAAGAGATGTGAGAACTAGGACACCATGGGTGATCTAAGAGACGAGAGAACTAGGACACCGTGGGTGATCTAAGAGACGAGAGAACTAGGACACTGTGGGTGATCTAAGAGACGAGAGAACTAGGACACCATGGGTGATCTAAGAGACGAGAAAACTAGGACACTGTGGGTGATCTAAGAGACGAGAGAACTAGGACACTGTGGGTGATCTAAGAGATGTGAGAACTAGGACACTGTGGGTTATCTAAGAGATGTGAGAACTAGGACACTGTGGGTGATCTAAGAGACGAGAGAACTAGGACACTGTGGGTGATCTAAGAGACGAGAGAACTAGGACACTGTGGGTGATCTAAGAGATGTGAGAACTAGGACACTGTGGGTGATCTAAGAGACGAGAGAACTAGGACACCATGGGTGATCTAAGAGACGAGAGAACTAGGACACTGTGGGTGATCTAAGAGATGTGAGAACTAGGACATTGTGGGTGATCTAAGAGATGTGAGAACTAAGACACTGTGGGTTATCTAAGAGATGTGAGAACTAGGACACTGTGGGTTATCTAAGAGATGTGAGAACTAGGACACTGTGGGTTATCTAAGAGATGTAAGAACTAGGACACTGTGGGTGATCTAAGAGATGTGAGAACTAGAACACTGTGGGTGATCTAAGAGATGTGAGAACTAGGACACTGTGGGTGATCTAAGAGATGTGAGAACTAGGACACTGTGGGTGATCTAAGAGATGTGAGAACTAGGACACTGTGGGTTATCTAAGAGATGTGAGAACTAGGACACTGGGTGATGTGGGAGACGAGGAAAATAGTCCCTGGAGCTGGGAGGAGATTATTATAGGGATGCGCTATCGTAAGGTCGATAATATTAAGTATTGGTATTAAGTGATAAAGCTAGGTCTACACGAGCCGAATGTATGCGTCCACCGCTGCCCTTTTCCATCGACATTCGTGTTGTGGAAGACATGGAGGAACAATGTTCAAAGCTTCACTTGATCCTGAATAGTTAGTAGACTATATTCTATTTGATTGAGTGGTTAAATCAGCATACATAGTATGTCAATTTTAACCCAAAAAAGCCCAATAAAATCCCCTTAAAATGACAATAATACCCAACTGGTTTGTTTTTTTAAAAATAACACTTGGATTTTTTTCCCCCATCCCTGGTGTAAATTGTATTTCTTGGTGGTTGGCATTAAAACAAAGTTCGGAAGCTACCGAACATTTCCGGAGACGCCCGAATTGTCGTGTTGTGTATCCGGGGGTTGGTGGCTACACGGTCCGCAACGCACCACACCGCATCGCAAAATAGTGGAACGGTGCGGTGCGGATAGGATTCGTGTGGCCGGTCTTTAAGCAGATTATTTTATCCGAATATAAAGTTTTAAAATATGTTTTTATGAACGAAAATGTTGATTTTTTCCCCTTCATATTGAGTTTGGTATTCGTAGCTTATACCATGAAACCCCTACACCCTTTGGATACCCAATTCTCCTAAATATTCTGGTGAACCCCCTAGACCCCTCATGCATTGAGGGGAAGGGGCTTTAACCTCCCTCCCTCAAACAATCATATCAGGTAAGCAAGCAGCTCCACTCATTCATTTCTATTCAAAATAAACCAAACATTGCTACAGTAGATGTGTTCAGGTTAATATCCGACACATGATAATATCAACAGTTGTTGTATATCTGACATGGACATGTTGAAGGTCGAACAGGATTTTTATCTTCATTTAAAAAAATTATTATCTAATGCCAGCCTCTATGTCCATGACAGATAGAGAGATATTCAACAACTGTTAATGTTTCGTTTGGAAAGTCACTGTACACTTAAGCTACGGCATGTAGCACTTATAAAAGGTGTTGGAATTGATGTCCACGAGCGTATTTACAGGCCTGAACTCATTTAATTTTGTTCGCAAGCACTATCTGCAGCTCTGCTTGTCAGATTTTTTTTTTATGTAAGCAGCTATTGCAGTTTTTGTCACTAAGTGCGCTCTGGCGATTACGATACAGCGCTGATTTTGCTTCTCCCTACAGATAAAATCTGGTGGAGTAAGATGCGACAAGTGAGGGGGGGCATAAGTTTTTAAGGATGACACAGTCTTCGAAAATATCGTTCAAAAGTTTCATAGAGTTGTTGGCTGTGTGCGCGTAGTAGCGCCATCTTGTTGAAACCATTTCCTCGAGTTGTCCGATGAATTCATGGAGGATTGAACAGTAGCGGTCACTGTTGACTGTCTATTCAAAGAATAAAGGACCAACAATACGCCGTCTAGATGTCGCTACCCTCACGCCAAGTTCCTGGTCATGCAAAGGTGTTTCATACACAACATGAGGTTTCTCCGACGTTCACATTTGTGTGTTAACATATCTCGAGAGGTCGAACCAAGCTTCACCGGTGAAGAAGGTGATCAAGAATATCAAGAGTTTTCGTTTGAATAAGACTTGTCACAGTAACGGAATCGTTTCTCATGATCCAGTGGTTTCAATTCTTGCGCCGCTGTTACTTTGTCTGGGAATAAATGCACTTCGACGACAACTTTGATACTGACAACCAACCTAAGTACACGGCAACTTTCCGAAAGCACCGTTTACCAACTGTAGAAAACCAAAACTGAACATATTTACTGAAGTAATATTTCACTTATTTTGGCCCAAAATATGTTTTTATTATTATAAACTTAAAAAATACTGGCCTTAAATCACACTCCCTCCCCCCTTCCCTCCTTAATAGCTATCCATTATTTTTCTATAGGTGTATCCTGGTGCCATTTCTTGAAATTCCTCTTCCTCTTCATGTATCTTTGACTATGTCTAGTCTTCTAATCTCTGTCTGGTGAATTTGAAACACAGTTTTTTTTTAAATATTCTTTCACGCTCAACAGGTAGGCCTATGTTTGTTTACTAACGAGCTAATCCGAGGGGTAAAGACTAGAAAGTTTCTCTAGAAGAATTGTAAGCTCATCATAGTGGGGTGAGGGGAATGTGGAAACCCACACCTGTCACAGATATACCATCATATCGTGAGATCGGCACTTTAGACCGTGTGAACACAGTTTTGATTGACTTTATTGACTTTATGTTGCGGTCGTTCATCGAGGAAACTATTAACAGCCGTTCAGAGCTGCGGTCCATCCTCGCCTGAGGGTTACAAACCAACCACATGTTGCAGTTACGGGGAGGGGTGTTACCACAAGCTTTGAGAGGGGGGTGTTTCACTTTATAATACCGGGGTGGTATTATAATAGAGACCTTTTTTCACCTTGGTATTATTATATAGCTTGACGTTGTATTTGTCACCGAACCCAAAACAGTGTGTGTTACAATTGTGTGTACCCGGGGCTACAACCCAAACTGTTTGACGGATATTGTTCAAACTTTATATTTATTGTTATAAAGTCTTACCCCGGGGAGAAATAGTGATTCTAAGTCTTCGAGTGCTGAAAGTTTGTATTGATCAAGATCACTCTTTGTATTTCTCTTCCACCGCCTCCTACTACCCGTCCAGGCTGCTTCCTAATGAGACCCTCTTCGGTGGCCGCATGATCTAAGGCACTACTCTGGCAGTAGACTAGACTGCCGATGATGGGGAGATCGTGGCTCGGTCCCAGTCGGGTGTACTGAGGGTGGTTTTTATTAAATGGTTTCACCGTGCTCTCCACGCAAATGCGGGTAAACTTTCTCTAATTCAACCTTCCTCATCCATAGCCCATTAGAATAAATAATACAGAGGCGTGTAGCCTGAATGGGTAGTAAGACGTGGTGCTAAATAGATATTCTAATGAGTTAGAGATTTTAAAAAGTGTACCTTCATTTGTTTGGAATGAGAAACACACCTTCCGCACATCTGGACGTGATTTGCACCCCAACCCTCCCCTTCAAACCAAACTATACGGATCTGACACCTAGTCCACGTGCCCATCGATGCGGGTTTTTAGTCGCTTCTCGACCGGAGCAAGAGGAATTTAGCAAAACAAACTCAAGGACAAAAAAGACAACAAATCAATTCAATAAATTAAGGTATCAATTAAAATAATAATTATGATATAGCTGATGATTAAATCAATGATATCCCTCCCCCCTCCACCTCCAGCTGTGTACATGAGTGTAATCACATTTGAGTCCACTTGTTGGCCTCGTCCATGTAATTGTAATTGTAATATTGTAACGTGCATTATTTGCCATCAGTTCCATTTGATCCTCACACAAATCAACCAAATTGACCAAACTAATCAAATTTTTGGAGTTTCTATTTGACCCATGACTGTATAATGTAATTTGGATTGACATTAATAATATTATTATTATTATTATTATTATTATTACTACTAGTATTATAGTAAGCTCTGGGGACACTACCCACGTCGGGGCTCATATGAACCAAATGCGTTCTGTTTGGTTTGAGGGTGACGGGGAGGTAGCAGCTCGAAAGCTGCTAGAGTGTATTTATGAGGTGTGTTTTATCCTAAACGAGTTATTGATCTCCCTCCACGCAACTGGAGGTACAGTTCCTCTAAATGATACTTTATTTTTGACTGTGAGATACTGTTCTTACTGTGTTCTTACTATAATTGCTTTTAACTGTTAAGATAC
This sequence comes from Timema bartmani, assembly GCA_902151455.1. NCBI lineage: Eukaryota > Metazoa > Arthropoda > Insecta > Phasmatodea > Timematidae > Timema > Timema bartmani. Next base: position 128,245 of record CABFWB010000944.1, read on the forward strand.
TATTATTACTGTTCTTACTACGTTTCTCTTTTATTCTGCCGATGTTGTACTTGTTATAATATATTATATATTCCCCTAACCCCATCTCCCTGTAATTTGAATTTCCTTTTCTCAAGCTTTCATACTTTAGTTTCCGTTCTTCCTCAACAAATCCAAATCCTTATACGTCTATAACTCCCTCATTGATCCGGAAGAATGAAGCATTTTTTGTTTCTCTTCTGACTCCCTTCAGTAGCAGTTTGAAGACGTTTGGCCCGGCGGATGAGGGCACTTACGGAACCTCTTCAGGACCAAATGGCACAAGGGGGTCACGGGAGGGGGGCGGGGCCACAGGGGTAGAAGAAGAAGTGAAAGGAACATCAAAAAAGAGATAATAGAAAGTTGGCCACTGCGGGTTTCGTCGAACGAGAGAACGGTTAAGGGGAGTGGGGGGTAAGCGATTGTGTGTTGTTACTTCTATTACCACAATGAAACTACGCGGATGATCCAAAGTTTCAACATCACAGCCCTCCCTCCCCCCTCTCCTATAGCCTCTTCAACCGAACAGATTTATTTTCCTGTCTTTTGGGAAATCGAATTTCCCATGGAGCTTTCAAGTGGCTTCCAATTGAGCCCACACAAAACGGTTTTACTGATACACGGAGATGAAGAGTTCCATTTATTTCCAGGCTCGAGTAGAATATCTAGTTCCTGTACCGTTATCCGCGTCTTACTAGCCGGAATATCCACATATTCTTTACTAATGGGGTAGAGCTGAGGTAGGAAGATGACACGCATTTGCATGGAGGGAGGGTGAGAAACAAGTTATATATTAAACAACTCAGTACTTGCAGCTGGGACTCGAAACCTGGCCTAACCATCACTGGTAGACCATGCGAGACTGACGCCTCTATCCACGTGCCCATCGTTACGTGTTTGATAAAACCAAGTATTTTGTTTATACTAAATGCATTTCTTTTCTTTTTTTCTAGTCAATACATCGCTAAATGTCTACCCGCCATTTGTTACTTGAAAGTCTGTGTTATTTGGTTTCTAGGCATAAACATTCAATGGAGCTTTCAAACATTTTGGTATCTCTTAGAAGAATATTTTCAGTTTACCTTCACCACGGCTATCTGGTTAAAGAGACGTGTCACATGTCTAAGGGGCCCTAGTTAGGTTCTTGTTTTAGCTGAAGAAGAAATGTACATTTTGTAAACGGGTTCGTCCAAATAGTATACAGTTATGTTCTTGGGTGTACACTAGGCGTATTCTCCTAAATTAAGTAAGTTTGCAAGTCACGTGCTGATTTAATCTTGTATTTTGAAACTGAAAGAAAAAATAAATATAAATACGCAGTTCATTCACTTCTCCTTCCTGTCAGATTTTCTCCATGGCAGCTTATTAACAATATATTCTTTCGATACGCAATACAAAGTTTCCCTTTTTTCCATGAAGATAAATAAATAATACAAATAATGGTCTTTATTTACCTGAAGAAATGAAGGCGTATTGCGTCCAAAAGTTTTGATTCAATATGTTACTAGGAATATATATATTGAATACAATATATATATCCACGTCGATTACTAATTTGACTGGGTTATGAAACTTTATGAAATATTTTCCACAATCTGTGTTACCAACCATTCAAATGAAAATATGTATCCTGTGGAACGAATTTGACAGCCTTAACTTAGCCGGTATGTGCCATCTTCGACCTCTGCGACAGGTTGTGTCACTATATATATAGTGTCACAACCTCTCATTGGAACTGGTCGCATATATATATATATATATATATATATATATATATAATATGTTATGAACAGAGGTGTACTTATTTAAAAACATCAGACATTTTATCTATGTTATGTTAACGTATAGAAATTAAAAGCTGTAGTTATGAAATATGGTAGGTTAGGTTAGGTTAAGTTGGGGGTCGCACGTGGTACAAGGTCCCTTGAACAGCGGGTTTCAGTTCGAATCTCCCATCAGTTCATCAGTTGCAGTTGGTTTCCGGCCAAACATTCTCATATAATCCGAAGTGAACTTCTCTCGTCCCGGTCCGTCGCTGGGCGGCTCAAATTGGTATAATCGTCTCCGCAACCCTCGCGCTATGATATCCGCCCCGCCTGGAGGTTAGACCAGCAGAACTACAAGTTCTTGGTCCAATAGTTCACACCTTGAGGACACATCGTGATTTGGACTCTGGATTTAAAACTAGGGGTAGTTCACACGTTGAGGACACATCGTGATTCAGACTGTAGATTTAAAACTAGGGATAGTTCACACCTTGGGGACATATCGTGATTCAGACTGTAGATTTAAAACTAGGGGTAGTTCACACCTTAAGGACATATTGTGATTTAGACTGTAGATTTAAAACTAGGGATAGCTCACACCTTGGGGATATATCGTGATTCAGACTGTAGATTTAAAACTAGGTATAGCTCACACCTTGGGGACATATCGTGATTCAGACTGTAGATTTAAAACTAGGG